>JBAKFZ010000014.1:0-121511 GCA_037355385.1 Saccharomycopsis sp. FM-2023a
TCCTAAAAAAATGTCTATTCATGCCACACCTTCCAAGTCTGCATCAAAGAAGTTAATATCACCCAAAGAACCAAAATCGCCTACTCGTAGTGCTGCTAAAAAACCTGGAAATAAAGATGATTTAGCTCGTGTCTTAGGTATAAATGTGATTAGAGATAATACTTTTAAGCCAGCCACAACCCCCATTTCATTTGGTACTCCAAAGAATTCAAAGGCTGCTTCTCCTAAAGAAAAGAAACCAAAGGGGACCCCTGTTTCAGTAGTTGGTTCAAGCAAAAAATTGGCCAAAAAATCGTTTAAGAAACAAGAAGAAAAAGAAGAAGAAGAAGTCTCAGAAGACAATCAATCCCTAGAAGAATATACCCCTGCTGCTATTGAAAATACTGATAATTTTGATAGTCAATTTGGAGCATCTTTGGAAAGTGATGATGAAGAGATTCGTGATATCACTGAAGAATTTGCTGGTGGATCAGATTCTCAAGATGAAACCATTGACGAAGTGGTGAATGATGAAGAAACGGATGAAAATCTAGAGAAATTTCATGAAGAAATGAAACAAACAGAAGAAGATCTTGCTATTCAAACAGAAGAAGATGAAAAGGTAATTGAAACTTTAGCAATTCCTGAAGAAATTCCTTCGAAGTTTTCTATTTGGAGTTACTTGAAATATCTTACTATGTTTCTATTACTAACTGCTTTATCTGGTGTTGGATATTGGTACACTGACCAAAGAGTATTAGTTGGATATTGTGGCTATTCTATTACACGTTCAAGTTTCCCTAATCCTAATAATAATCCATATGTTGAAAAAATTGAGAATTTTTTGGGTGAATATTTGACTCCAGATTGTCTTCCTTGTCCAGATAAAGCCGAATGTTTTCCTTACTTCCGTGTTTCTTGTCGTGATGATTATTTGAAAATCAAACCAATTACTTATTATCTTACTGGAGAAAAATGTATCCCTGATTTGAGAAAACAAAGAAGAATTGAAAATATGATTGCTATTTCTTTGGATATTTTAAGAAGTAGAAATGCTGCTATCAATTGTGGTAAAGGTTCTGATTATGAAGCAGGATTAACAAAAGAAGAACTTTACGAAACTTTATCCAAACTTAAAGCTGATCATATATCAGATGATGAATTTGAGGAAATTTGGCGTAAAGCTGAAGAATATATTGAAAATGATCCTGAAATTACAACGGTAAGGTTAGTTGACTCTTTAATTTCTTATTATTAATTTTTAATAATTTCATATTACTAACATTTTTTATTAGTTCTTTAGAATATCAAGTTCCCAAAGTTCTGTTGAGCAAGATTCCCAAAGTGAAATCAAGGAAAAGGGCTTTCGCTCGTCATCCCTTGACAACCTCAACTTTCAATGCAGAACAAAAAAGTTAGTCAATTTTCTTTTGAAAAAATATAAAGCTTATTTAATTGGGGCTGGTTTAATTCTTTCATCAATAGTAGGTGCTTACTCAATTATCAAAATCAATTTGGCTAAGAAGCATGAAATTGAAAATATTTATGAAGTTGTTATTGAAAGATTGAGAAATCAAAAATTCAAAGCAGACTCAGATATTACCGGTATGTCAAGGGCTTACTTAATTAGTAATGCTTTACGTGATGAACTTTTAATCAATGATAAGAAAAACAAAGTTTTGAAATGGAAACAAGTGAGTAAAAAGGTTGAAAATAATGCTAATGTTAGAGCTCAAGTCATGGAAATTTATGGTGAAATTACTAGAGCATGGGAGTGGGCTTCAAATTGATATTATCACAAATTTGTTTTAATTCAATTCTTCTTACCCTTATTTAATATTTTTTCTTTATACCGCAAAATATAAGGAGTATATACCATCAAGTTTCAATCACTGTTTATTTATTTTTTTTGTTTATGCTGACAATATACATAAATCTTTTTCTGAGCGTAAGCTATTGTAAACAAATTAGATTCGCTGAGTCTCGTTGATTGTAAACACCTCTGATTAATTAAATTGTAACTACTACTATTAATCAAATATATAGAATCTATCAATAAATATAGAAAAATAATTATTTAGTTTTGTAACAAATTCTTGTATAGATTATTAAAATATAGATTATAACAATCATTTTCATCGAACAAGATTGTGATCAACAAGCACTACCAAACAAAGCAACAAATATGGATTTTACAATAAAAATGATCAATCAAATATATAAAGTTATTGATTGAAGTCATATCAACAAAAGCCCTCAAAAGAGTTAATAACAATTTCAATGCTTTGAGATCAATATTATTGAGATGAAAAAATATTGGTAGTTACTCACCCATAATCTTAGAGTTCGTTTAGTTGTATAAATTGATCACAATAACAATTTTTGCTCATTCCATTCAATCAAACAAAATCATGAGTTTCGTATGTAACCTCACCTAAACACTTGTTTTAGTTTAGCTCAAACAAAAATGAACAAACTTAAAAAAAAAAAGTTAATCTTTCTTAATTTACAGGTTTGGATAACACCCATCTCAAAGAGTTTAAAACTTCCTAACACAATATTTGATAGCTACAAACGACCTTAACAATTCATAATCTATTAATGTAAATATATAATTTTATGATAAATTAGATAATTCAATCAAGATCAAATCTTCCAGTAGTTTCGATTAATTTGATTTTTGGATTTAACTCTAAACCAAAGCCTGGTTTATTTAAAACACTAACCTTCATTTTACCATTGATTGGGATTGGTTCTTCTATAAATAATTCTCCAAAGACCGGTAAGACACTGGTGGCATCAGGACTATTAGCCAAATATTCTTGGAATGGGGTATTTGGTTGGGAAACCATAAAATGATAAGAATATGGTCCACTAGCATGACAAACCACTGGAATATCATAAGCGGCAGCTTGAGCAGCAATACGTAAAGTTTCTGTTAAACCTCCACACCACATGATATCTGGTTGAATAATATCAATGTTTCTACCTTCAATCAATTTTCTAAATCCATAACGAGTATATTCATGTTCACCTGTAGTGAATTTAGTAAGTCCACCAACGGCTTCTTTGATTTTTGCATAACCTTCAGTATCATCAGGATGTAAAACTTCTTCCCACCAATCAATATTTAAATGTTTAGTGGCTCTAACAAGATCAATAACATATGGGACTGTTAATGACATCCAACAATCAACACGTAATGGGAAATCTGGACCTACAGATTCACGATGTTTAGTTAAAAATTCGACATTTTTCAAAAAACCTTCATGACCTTCATCTGGTGAGTAAGGTAATGGGACTTTACCAGCATTGAAACCCATTTTCTTAGCAGCATCTGGACGAATACCAGTACAATAGAAATCAATTTCTTTTCTAAGAGCACCACCAATCATTTGATAAACCGGTTCATTTCTAATTTTACCTAATAAATCCCATAAAGCCAAATCAATAGCAGAAATGGTGGCAATTGTGACCCCTTTTCTACCATAATACATGGAAGCTCTAGTTAATTTATCATAAATCATATTAAGGTTTCTTGGATCTTCACCAATAATAAATCTTTTGAAATGAGATTCAATTAAAATACAACCAACTCTACCTCCAAAACCAGTAGCACAACCAACAGTTCCATCTTCAGCAATGATTTCGAGATAAAAAGATCCCAAAGCATTAATACCCCAAGAAGTTCTAGAATCTTTGTATTCTTTATATCTGGCCATTGGGGTTGAAAATGGATTATCCACTAACCAATGACCCTTTTCCACGTCATGATAATCGGCACCAACTCCAGTGGCGGTGATATAAGTTTTGATAGCTTTAATTTTTGGGAATTCTTTGACCATTTTGCAATGTTTTAAGACAATTGCTAATAATTTTTCAATGACTTGTTGGAATCTGGGGTATTTTTATATTACCTCGGCAAGCTTCCCCACATTTTACCGAGGCACGCTATTCGGGGTCACTCCTGACAGCTCCCGGACTTGTACGTGGGACTTTAAAATCCTGCTCATGAGCAGCTAAAAAAAGTTGCTCAATAATGATTCTGGCTTAGATTCCATGATCAAAAAGTACTAAAATCAATTTGAATCATTAGTAGATTATCTTTTGCTTTATTCGAACTTTTTCAAAATTGCTCGATTGTAATACAATTTTCTTCCGTTAAAGAAGCATTGATATCGGTGAACAAATCAATAATTTATCAGTAAAACTGAGATCGATACATAATCACGAAGACACTTACATTTCAAACTCGAAACCAAATAAACCATTCACTTATTCAAACAAAATTTTCATTTTATGAGAAATTTGTGACTCTTTTGTGCACAGTCTCAGAACCCAAATAACTTCCAAACTTACCAAATTATTTACTTGATCAAGTTCTTTGATTTCAGAAATATTATAATTTCCTAAATTCGAAGATTGCAAATTCACTAATTTTCGTAATCCTTTAATTTTAGAAACTCGATTTTCTTTCAAATTTAAACAACTTAAGTTTTTTAAACTATCCAAATTTTCAATTTTTCAACATGATTAGAAAAAATATCAAGATTTTCCAAGTTTATCAGTTCATCTAAATTTTCAATTTGCAAGATTTAGATTTGTCAAAGAAAATGCGATTTAACTTATTTGTTTTGTCAATAGGAAAAATACTTCTAATTTCTATACCCGAAAGATGAAATTCATTCAAGTTTTCAATATTCAAAGGATAATTTGAAGAATACTCTCATATTCTTGAATTTTCAAAAGGTAAACCGTGAACCTTCTAGCGAATCGACAAAAATGAATACGTAACTTCTTAGTATCTCTACTAAATGCTTCCAAAAAATTTGAAATGATATACGATTTCCAGTTTATCTCCAATAACAGATTTATCAAGCTCAAAGAAACTAATTGGAAGCCATTTAAATGCATAAACGCGCCCATGAGCCTACATTTTTTATATTTTGAGAGTGGATCGAAACCCAATCATGTTTTTATTCAATCATATCCTACAATAAATCATGATTTGAAGCGTATATAAAGCACAAATTAGCGTTCTCTTACCAATCAATTTAGTAATTTAAATGCAGTTTAATGTAGAAAGTCGACATATAACTGTTTTTTTGATGGAGAAACCTTTTTTTAAAAAATCTGAAATTGATAATATGGAACAGAAGAAAAAAGTATAATGATTTGGATAATCACCTTTGGTTAGAATGAATTATTTGTTTATTATAAGGACTCCTGTCTTGTGCTTCCAGGGCTCGATCCCGTTTTCAATCACCGAAATCTGGGTGATTCGAATGATTTAATTTCTCTTCCGTTTAACAATTTTCTAAAATTATCTTGACATATAAAAAATCTACCAACATGATGCAAATTCCTTCGAAACTGTTCCAGTTCAAACTTTTACGATTATTTAACTAAAAGAGACATAGATTTTCATTAGTTTTTTTTTTTTTTTTAACGTTGATCAAAACAACTAGTTGCTTTAATATTTTGAAATATCACCTCTCAAAACAAAGTTCTTCTTCTCTAAATCTTCCAAGTATGTTTTCCAACCATCGTCACCACCTTTTAAACATTTGAAATCACCAACCTAAAGCAACCCATATTTGGCTCTACTTAAAGCATCATTGATCCTTCTTTGGTCTTCAACATACCCAATGTTGTTTTCTTTATTGGATCTAATACAAGAAAAAATAATCAAATCTTTTTCACGTCCCCGAAATGCATCAATTGAAGAACCTTGAATACCGGAAATAATAATAATTGTTACCTTTGTTGTATCAGTAAATAAAGCTTTTTTATCAATGCTTTGTTTGATTTCTTCTTTTTTGGGATTAATAAATGCATCAGCTTGAAAATCTTTAGATAATGATTAAGCTTGACCATATATGGTGAAATAACTCCAATATTTTCTCTCTCAACCTTTTTTAAGAACAAGAGTTTCTATAACTTTAGCAACATGACATGTTTCTCCTAAATTTTCATAAGTATAACCATTGCTTTTTTGGATTCTTCCAATGCCACTAGAATGAAAAGCTTTATTTCTGGAGTTTTGTTCCTTAAATTCTCCACAAGTATCTCAAAAGATCAAAGGTTTAACAGTATCAACTCTTGATCTTTGTGCAATAGAGACACCATCCTTTATTAAATTTTGATAAAGTTGTTGACGAGAAAATTCACTTATAAATGGATACATATGGTGTTGTTCGCTCAACATGACAGGATTTTTATAAAAATTGATTTTGATAAACTTTTCAATTCTCTCTCAATAAATATGACCCAGCAGTAATTGTATTGGTAAAGAAAACATCTCTCCACGATATGTGTAACACCAAAAGTGTCTTGTTGATCAAAGGAGTGTTCCTTCACTTATAGTATACAAAACTAATTTATAATTTCCTGTTTCAGTTTCTTTTTTGTTTTAAGTTCTGAAGAGTACTTTTTTGCCATAAACAGTAATGTTATGATAAGGGCTCCTTGATGAATTTTAGTGTTAGCGTCTAATTGAAAAGATTGTTTCATGATTTAATTCGAATGTTTGTTAGCGCTCAACTGAAAGTTTATCATCCTTAAAATTTTGATTGACGACATAATGAGCCTAATTTTTATCATCACGAAACGGTTACCAAAAGCAACCAAAGAAAATCCTGAATTCAAAAACAGTTCGAAAGAGCAGGAAAGTTAGTAGAAGTTGAAGCATAAAAAACTTTCAGTATATGAAAAAAAGTTCATGTGAGAAAAAAATGTATGTGCATAATTCGAGTTCGTATTGATGGATCCAAATCAACTCAAAAAATAAGTACTCCTTGGTAAACATTTTTGAGTTAGATCACAACAAGAAGATGCAAGACTTATCACGTGTTAGCAACTTTTGAAAACTAGCAGTCCAAGATTGACGTCTGATCAGCTAGCTGATACCTCAATTGAAGAAATAGTCTCAGAATTTCATGAAGTAGCACATATAGTTGTGAAAAGTAGCTTTGGAAAACATGATCTCAAAAATTTTACAAATCTTTCTCAAAGAAAAAACAGCAATATCCAATTATGCAACAAAATGAAATCAAAATTAGATTGATACAAATTTTTATGTGACAAAATAAAAAGGATAAAGTAGAGAAACAGTTGATGAAATGCAAGTGAGTGGGATTATGAGCAAACAGTAGCAATTATAATAAATTGCAATGCTAACAATAGAATTTCAATGGCTACCTGATTGCTTTTTGGTGTGATTCTTTTAAATTGACGATAATCTAGTTTCTTTTCCGACACATGATTAAGCTTCCGAAAACCCTAGTAAACTATAAGATTGATCTTTGAATAAGTCAGAAAACTGTTTCTTCTTGATTTTAATTTTGAAAATACTGGCACCATAACTCAATTCGAAAAAACACAACTTTTGTATATGGGTTTTATACTTAGACCAGAAACACCACTACTTAAGCTAAGCTAGCAGCATGAAAGTATGATGCTTCTATCTTGTTGATTAGTGCCTCAAAATGTTGGCACATTTCTAGTGTCTAATTTTAATAATAATAAAAGATTATCTGCATGTTGACAAATTTAATGATGTCTGACACGTGATTGTGTTTTTGTGTAAAGAAATTTGATTTCAATAGCAGATGTGATGTCTTTCTTGAAACAACTTTTGAATCATCAATTAGGTTGAAAATGGTAAGTTTAAAAGGTTACTTTTAAAATAATTGGAAAATTTATGTAAATTTTGGTAAAAAAAGTACTAACAAAACTTTAGCATGGAGTGAAGCGACAACAATTTGATGCTGAAGTCAGAAGAAGGAAGTTAGCAAAAGATGTTGCAAAGATCAAAAATTACAAGGAGATAACCGAAAAATTCTTCACATTAGTAAGTAATAATGATTTTTTTCAAAGATGTTATGTTGGAGAGGTTTATACTAACATTTACCACCAGCGAGAATCAAAAGATTATTCTTCTGACACATTTAAATTAACGACATCACTTTTGAATCTCAATCCAGAGTTTTCCACTGTGTGGAACTATCGTCGAGAGATTTTACTCAAATCCATAATCCCAAAGACCCAACCTGATGCTCTTGAACAACTATTTGATTCTGAGTTGAATTTCACCATGGCACAACTTAAAAGAGTTCCTAAATGTTATTGGGTTTGGAATCATCGTCAATGGTGTTTCAAAACTGATTCCAAGGCAAACATGATGAAAGAATTAATGATAGTTAATAAATTGTTAGATCTTGATGCCAGAAATTTCCATGGCTGGCATTATAGACGTTACGTTATTGGAGAAATTGAAAAACAATCTGGGAAATCTCAATCACTAAAAGAACTTGCTTATACTACAAAATTGATTAATAAAAATTTTTCAAATTATTCAGCTTTACATAACAGAACAAAGTTGATTGGAAAAATCTTCAGTGAGAAAGAATTTTTAAAAGTTGAGGATCAAGAAGATGAGAAAATATTGGAAATATTCAAAGATAAATTCACTTTTATCACTGCTGAAATCAAATACTTTACGAATGCTATTTACACTGATCCAGATGATCAATCAGTTTGGCTATATTTGAACTGGCTCCTTACGTCTGAGTTTTTCAGTAAGGATATCGAGAAAAATAAAATGATTCATTTATTAATATCACAAATTAATACAATTGATGAACTTAATGACTTGGAAAAAGAAGATAATGATGGAATTGATAATAAATGGTGTTTGAAAGTGAAATCTTCAATAGAAATGGTTTTATACAATAAGTTTGATACTAAAGATTTTATCAACTATGAAGGAGAGTCTTTGAGTATCAAAGAGGATATTTCAAGTTCAGTTGAAGCCTTAAAAGCAGCAGACTCTTTCAGGTTACAACGGTATAATGATATTCAAAAAAGTTTGAATATTTGATGAGTAATTTATTCTTACCAAATATACAACGCTATTACTAGTTTAGCCCCGGTAAAATTTATAGTTTTAAGACTACCAATGTTTTATTAATTAAAGCTTTTCTTTTGAATTGATCTCTTGATAATGATCTTGTATGTTTCATCAATGCATCTAATGATATCTTACCTTTATCATTTAGTTCAGTTAAAGCATAAATTGTATCATCAATTGCTTTCAGCTCTGACACAAGTTTATAGAGTTGATTATGCACAACAGTTTCAGTACTCACCAGTTGTTCCAATTCCGGCTCTAGATAGTCGCTGGCCATTTTAAGAGCTTGTTTGGATTCTAAGATTTTAGCATTCAAGATTTGTTCATTTTGTGCACTACCTGCAAGTAAGTTGGAAACGGTTGATTTTTCATATTGCAATATTGATTCTACTTGAGTTATTGATTGATTAATTTGAGATAATTTCACATTTTGAGATTTGATAAAAGGTTCAAACTGCATTTGAATTTGATTTTGTAAAGCAGTTGATAATCCCAATTTTGTTTGCTCTAAGTCATCATCTTGAGTGTTTGAATCACTATCCATAAAATCCATAACAGTTGACGAGTGATTTTCAACTAGTTGACGAACCTGTCTTTGATATAATGGCTGTTGTTGTAATGCACAGTTTGGTTGAGCTTGATAGCCAAAGTTTGGTTTTTGTGGCAATGGAGGAGGAGTAGTTATGTTTTGATTCAAGACAGGAGAATTATGGATACTTAAACTAGAGAATGTGGATGTGAAATTATTTGAGTATCCTTGAGGCTTAGGAGGTTTCTTTGGTGATACAACTTGTGGCTGGACATTTCTAGTTGGTGTTTGAGGAGTTTGCTGTGGTGGATTAGAGTAAATTGGGAACTCTTTGCTAAAACATTCAGTTAACAAATTGAAAAGTTCTAATAAGTTGTGATTGAAATCCGTCACTGACCAATTATTCAAGATAGGATGAGAGAACCTACCATCGGTATCAAGATAGTTTCCTGGATGAATAATCATTGATGGTCCAGGTGTCACATAAATGATTGGAGAGTAATTAGGATATTGTTTTGGTATCCATATTTCTATAGGAACTCTATAAACATTGCCAGAATATTTGCAAGCAATGGTGCCGTGAATGGAAAGCAATAACTCTTGAATACCTGTGTAGCCAGTATGGATCTTCGTTCGTACTTTGATTGAAGGATAATAGCGCTGTAGAAGCATAGAAACATCATTATATGTTTTTGAAGGGTTCTCATATTCCTAGAATTGCTGGTTAACATGTGCTCTTAAATTCAAAAAATTAATAAACAAACATACAGGCTGAAGAACTTTGTATAACCACTTAAGCCATTCTTCAGGGACTCTACTAGTCATTCTCAATGAGCAATTTCTGTAGGATTGGAGGCAAATTTAATAACTTCGGTGTGTAATTTTACTTTAGAGTTGGGTTTTGATTTACACGTGATCACATCTCTTAAAGGTTATGAACCCGTGAACTCGGAATTGAAGCTTTCACAAAAAAAAATTTTTTTCTGCAAAAAAAATTTCACTTTAGAAATTGACCCAACGGTGACCAAAACATAATCTAAGATCCAAAAATGGCCAAGTTAAACTATCTTCTTTTTGAAGAACCAACTGGTTATGCTATTTTCAAGGTCAAAATCCAACCGGATGACATCAGTTCTGATTTGAAAGAAGTCCAAAAACAATACAATGATTTGGCCAAATTTTCCAAAATGGTTGAGTTAGTTTCTTTTGCTCCTTTCAAAGGTGCTGCTCAAGCTTTAGAAAATGCCAATTATATTTCTGAAGGTTTAGTCACTGACTACTTGAGCTCTGTTTTAGAATTAAACATCCCTCAAGGTTCTAAGAAATCACAAATTGCTTTAGGGATTTCTGATAAAATTTTAGGTCCATCAATCAAAGCTAAATTCCCTTATATTGATTGTATTTCTAATGAAGTTGTACAAGATATTTTAAGAGGTATTAGATTATTTGCTGATAAATTATTAAAGAACTTGCAAGACGGTGATATTGAAAGAGCTCAATTAGGTTTAGGTCACGCTTACTCAAGAGCTAAAGTTAAGTTTTCTGTTCAAAAGAATGATAACCATATTATTCAAGCTATTGCTTTACTAGACCAATTAGATAAAGATATTAATACTTTTGCCATGAGAACTAAGGAATGGTACGGATGGCATTTCCCAGAATTAGCTAAAATTGTTCCTGAAAATTATAAGTTTGCTAAATTGATCCTTTTCATTAAAGACAAATCTTCTATTAACGATGAATCTCTTCATGATATTGCCGCTATTCTTGATGATGATTCTGGTGTTGCTCAACAAGTTATTGATGCTGCCAGAATCTCTATGGGTCAAGATATTTCTGAACAAGACATGGAAAACGTTATGACTTTTGCTGAAAGAGTTGCTGATATTGCTGATTACAGAAAACAGTTGTACTCTTATTTAACCGAAAAAATGCATACTGTTGCTCCGAACTTATCTGAGTTAATTGGTGAAGTTATTGGTGCTAGATTGATTTCTCATGCTGGTTCTTTAACTAATTTATCTAAACAAGCTGCTTCAACTGTTCAAATTTTGGGTGCTGAAAAAGCTTTATTCAGAGCTTTGAAAACTAAAGGTAATACTCCTAAATATGGTTTAATTTACCATTCTGGTTTCATTGGTAAAGCTAGTGCTAAAAATAAGGGTAGAATCTCTAGATATTTGGCCAACAAATGTTCAATTGCTTCTAGAATTGATAATTATTCTGACAATCCAACTAACAACTTTGGTAAAGTTTTAAAACAACAAGTTGAAGAACGTTTAGAATTCTACGATACTGGTAAAGCTCCAATCAAGAATACTGAAGCTATGGCGCAAGCCATCAAATCAGATAAAGTTGATGATGATAGTGATGTTGAAATGGAAGATTCTGTTATTGACACTACTGTTGATGTGACTATTTCTGAAGATAAATCTGAAAAGAAAAAGTCAAAGAAAGACAAAAAAGAAAAGAAGGACAAAAAAGACAAGAAAGAAAAGAAAGATAAAAAGGAAAAGAAAGAAAAGAAAGAAAAAAAAGATAAAAAGAAGAAGAGCAAATCTGATTAGATGTTCTTGTATTCCTAGTTTATTTTCTAATTTTTTTTTTTGTATCGTTACTTGTTTTATAATACTCTATTATTTTTTGTCAACTATTCATTCTAATTCTATCCAAAGCATTTTATCATAATTATATAACAAACTGGGTCCAATCACCAGTTTTTAGAATTACTTTAACCGTCATTACTGTTGGTTAATTTGTTTAATTTAGTGATGAGAATCATTTTTTTTTTGCATAATGTACTATTTTTTTTTCAAGGTTAAGTGATGGAACTTAAATAAAATTATTATCTTTATTTTTTGCAGTTGTAGAATTATATGTCCATAAATGGTAGATCAATGAGTTTTTAAAGGCTAAATGCTTGTATAATCAATCACGTGGATATCTTTTTGTGAGTTTTTGGAAAAGTAAGTAACACAAATTTGAAGTGATTGCAAACTTGAACAATCCAAAAGATCAGTTCTCAAAACAATGGCTGGTGGAAAGAAAACTGGATCTAAAAAGAAGTCTGTGACATGGAAAGACGTGAATTACCTAAGAGGTGCAAATGATTCTGAATCCAGTGTTTTGGACTCCTTAAACATACCCAAAGCTAAATATCAAAATATTACTCCCAAAGTGAAATACAATATTTATAATATCCCATTCCACAATATTGGTATCATTTACTTTTTATTATACGTGGAGTATCAACAATTGATTAAATATGAAACCATTAATAGTGTTCTTTTGAAAGCGTTACCTTTAACTTACTTTGGTCAAATAGCTTGGCTATGGATGTTACAAATTTCCCCAATTACTCCCGCTTCATCAACTAACGTTTCAGAAAAGAAAAAATCATCATCTACTGTTTCTTCCAAACATAAGAAACCATCTGCAGTTCTTAATATTTCACATATTCTTGCTGCCACTTTTGTTTCAGTACTTTCGACTTTTTTGATTTACTTCATTGCTGTTTTGCTTGGGTCTCCAATTCTTGCTTTCCAATCTCAAACACTTCTCTTTTCATTACATCTTTCATTCCTTGCAATTTTCCCATTAGTGGTGGTGTACCAATTCAATAAATCTCATTGGATTTCCCTTGTGGTGATGATATCTGATTATAAATTTCTTTTCACCAACCCAATATATTTGGTAGCTTTGGGATCATTAGCAGGTGGATGGTCAGGAGTCTTGACAATTCCTTTAGATTGGGATAGAGATTGGCAATTATATCCAATTAGTCTTGTTATTGGCTCATACATTGGTGGGTTAGTAGGTGGGTTAGTCGCTTTTCTTGGATCTTTCATTCCAGTGTAGTATTGGAAAATAAATTTCATATAGCATTTATTATTCTTAACAAGTTATCTTAATACATTATCAACTTCATCTTCTCGTTCGTGTCAATAAGCTGTCTGTAGATTTATCTAATTGGCTGCACATTATATACCTCAGCATCTTCTTTGTCCTCTCAGCGATTTAGTGTGTATTGAGGAAACAAACTCAACCAAATTATCCCATCAATGTGATATACTAAGACAAGATGGGTGTACACAGGGAACTTAGTTCTAAAGAAAGCTTACTACCAACAATCATTGTGACACAATATTTAGTGATCAAGTAAAAGTTATAATCCAAACAAGACTTCTTACTTTTACAATTCACCTAAAAAGTTGCATTTTCAGAGTTCAATTTTACTTTTCATAACTATGATATATTTTCAGAGTCTTTTATACAAACTATTGGATAACAGCATGGTTCACTTGACCTGTTAAAATGTCAACAATATTATCTTCGATTCTTTTATCAGCAGTACTTGCCAAATGTTTCTTTGGATCTTGTTTACCAACATATCTTGTTTTTAATTCTTCTTCAGACAATTCTTTTTCTTCCTTAATTCTTTCAGAATATAATTTGGCAATCTTAACCATACTTTCCATATCTTGTAAATTCTTTTCATCTTTCTTTTCATAATCATTTAAGAGCAATCCACTTGTCCAGTTTTGCTTATGTAAATTCAATAACATATTAACTTCATTTTCTGTTTTCTTATAATCAATATTTAATGAATAATAATTTCTATTAAGTCCATGAATCAATGCTTGAATATTAGGTTTGTTTAAATGCCCAATGTTAGAAGTGGTTTGTCGTGGTTCTTGACCCATCATCAAAGAAGTAGAAGTGATCAATCTAAAGGCATCAATTACCACTTTACCTCTAACAGATTGGATTGGATCAATGACCACGGCCACAGATCTTGGGTTTAGCTGCTCAAAAGATTGTTGAGTATTCACATCCACAGATGAAAGCCAACATCCAAATCCTGGATGAGAATGGTACCAACCAACAACTTTTTCGTCGCGACCAGTTTGTCTTAACATATCCATCATCTTGGTTTGAAAAACCGGATCAACAGCTTCAACAGAAACCCCAGTACCAGATTGTGGCATGGCAAAGACATCTATAACATGAACAGTATATTCATCAACGAACTCACCCAACATTAAACCCATAACTTCCATTGGAACACCAGCAGTACCATGCTTTAACATTTTAAGTAAAGCTAAACTGGAAATATAGATTGTTTCTTTGGTATCACTGATTGGACCATCGGACACAGAGGAACCACCGAGTCCTCCTCCTAACATTCTTTGAAAATTGGACATTTTTTGTAAAGTTAATATGATGAAAGTCTTTATATTTGTTTACTCTTCAATTTCACAGTGGCAACTTTTTGTGTAGAGGCAAATTTCCAAAATCTGAAAACAAAGTGTGTGGAGCACCCGCGCCCGTAACCATACAGAATTTTCACAAAAACATTTGATCCAAACCTTTATTGGCATAAAAGAAAATAAAATCATTAAACACCAAATAAAGTACACTTAAAGCCAACTGAGTCCCATGTTTTGTACCAAAAGTAGCAAAACCTAAACAAAGTAAATCATGAATTTGATTTGAATGAAAAAAGCAATAGGCGTAAAAAGTAGGTGAAGTTTCTCCAAAACTCTATGAAGTCACTTTTGAGCTCTTTCTTATTAAACTTATTATTTTCACTGAGATTTAGCAAAACAAACAAAAGACTATTTTTGGCAGAGATCAAGATATCAGGTATGACAGGTTCAACTTTACCGTCAGCTTCATTGGTTTTCAATCCAACGAAGGTAAATTATGGTGGTTTGCCGTGAGGATCAACTAAGATTCTATACACAGTAGGCAATCAATTATAAGCCTTCCAAATTGCTAGTTGGTTGAAAAATGCTTCTTCAAATAAGACATTCAAGGTTGCTATAGTTGCTTATCATTGGCTTGTTAAGATCGAAGCCGGCTTGTCCAGTTTGTTAATGTCAAAACTTGAGACGCAATTACTAAAATAAGCTAAGGGGCCCGAATAAATTCTATTGTCATATAACAAATTTCTTGAAATCAAAGAGAGTATGTAAAATTCGCGTTGACACATCTGGATGACTAGAGCCGGAATGCCACGCTGGCATGGCGGATCACGTTTGTAAAAAAGTTCATTGGGTCTTACCCGCATACTTTTCTATATTGAATCATGCGGGTAATCCCCGAAATCCTGCATCTCATCGCTAACTGTTTTCATTTTATTAAGGCGTGTCTTTGAAATTGATTTTGTGTAAATAAATTAAAGTGGCGACAAGGAAAAATTTCACAAACTTTAACAACGGTACCCCAGAAATCGAAATCATGTCTGATTCTTTACTCCCTGTTGTGATTAGGCACGCAGGCAAAACTCATAATGTTAATGCTGATTTAAATGAACCTGGTATCTTGTTCAAATCTCAAATTTTTTCTTTGACAAATGTCCCACCAGAAAGACAAAAAGTTTTAGTTAAAGGTGGTCAATTGCAAGATGATACTGATTTAAGAACATTGAATTGGAAACCAAATCAATCAATTATGGTCCTTGGTACTCCAGATGGTTCAGGAGTTCCCCAAAAACCAAAAACTAAAATTGTTTTCCAAGAAGATTTAGAAAAAGAAGGCAAACTAATTGCCTATAATACTGACCCATTGGGTTTTCAGAATTTGGGTAACACTTGTTATTTAAATTCTGCTTTACAAGCTTTAAATAATGTTGGTGAATTGAAAACTGCTTTATCCAAATATGAAGGTGATGATCGATTAGCCAAAGAAGTTAAATCAACATTTTATCGTCTTGAAAAAGGTAAAAATTCAGGAAACGGTCGTTTTATTATCCCATTATCACTTCTTAATGTTTTAAGATCAATTTTCCCACAGTTTGCTGAAAAAGATCATCATGGTTATAAACAACAAGATGCGGAGGAATGTTTCTCAGGAATCATAGAACAATTGAAGCGTGCTTTACCAAACGATTTTGTTGACAAATATTTCGGACTTACTTTGAAAAGTTATCAAAATTGTGAAGAAAATGATCCAGAAGATGAAGAAGTTGTCAAATACGAAGAGGCTTTTAAGTTGCCATGTTATATTAATATTCATACTAATTTTTTGAAAAATGGGTTGGTAGAAAGTTCAAGAGATCATCTCACAAAACATAATCCTCATTTTAATAGAGATGCTAAATATGTCATAAACAGAAAAATTACTAGATTACCACAATATTTAACAATTCATTTTATTAGATTCTTTTGGAAAGCTGATATTAGAAAGAAATCTAAAATTTTGAGAAAAGTTGCTTTTCCTTTCCAGTTAGATGTTACTGATTTATTAGATGAAAGTGTCAGAGATAGAAATGTGAAATCAAGAGACGCTATATATAAAATTGAAAAAGAAAAGGAAGATGAATATAAAGAAAAAAGATCAACTAAAAAATTAAAAACAGATGAAAAAATTCGATTATTATCAAATCAAGAAAAAGCTGAACTTGAAGAAAAGGAGTTTCAAGAAAATGAAAAGAAATGGTTAGAAAAATATTCTGAGGCTTATCCAGAACATTTAGGTGAAGGTGAAGCTCCATCTCCATTATATGATTTAGTTTCTGTTGTTACTCATAAAGGTGCTGCTGCTGATTCAGGTCATTATCAAGCTTTTACTAGAAATGAAAAAGATCTTACAGGTGAATCTTGGTGGTATTTTAATGATGACAAAGTTACTGCTGTTTCTAAAGAAAAAATTGAAGCTTTAGCTGGTGGTGGGGAAAGTGATTCTGCATTGCTTTTAATCTACAAAGCCGTTGGTTTATGATGATTTGAAAAATTACATATTAATGATCACATAATGTAGCATTTCATACAATGATAGTTCATCTTCAAAGTTATGTAAGTATCGACTTAAAATTGATTTGTTTCGTAAGTATTGTTGTTACTCATTTAATAAGGTTTATCAATTCAAATCCAAAATCATGTCAGAAAAAGATTTTATTGGCCAAATGTCGATCTTTTGACCCGTTAATAATGCTATTATAATGCCTAACTTGATGTTTAATTTTGCAAAACTTCGCGATTGTTCCTAACGGAAAAACTTTCTACTCCACAAATGTTTCAAAATTCACATACATGCATGAAAAGGTTAGTAAATCTTTGGGTGCATTTTGAAAAATGTCCCACAATCTATAGAAAGTAATGATCAATCCCTAGTTACCAAACTGTTAAGAAATCATTGGATTTAGACTGGCAAAGAAATTTGCAAAAAAGTAAAATTGAACCACCATAGTAATTATTTGAAATAAGAAAAAGAAAAGACTTGATTATCATATGATAAGTAAAAAAGGTAAAAATTGAGTCTCGAGACGTTAGTCAAATTAACAGGATAGTAGATTCTAGAAATTTAATATAGAGAGTTATTCCGATAAATTTCTGGGGGAAAAGTATTGATATGACTGGTGACGGACCTTCCATACACCTGGTGTTTGGATGTTGAAATATTTTTTTCTATTGATTTAAATAGAGCCCAAAATCTTAGTTAAGGAATATATATCCTTTCTTATTGAATTTCCTTCTTTTTTTATTACTTTTTTTTCTAATAGAAACTTCTAATCATAGTCCAATCCAAGGATAATTCAATCTCTTTAAACTCTATCAAATTTTTAATAAACATTAATAAATTGAAAAAAAAAGAATGTTAAGTAATAATATTGGTTATTGTTCATCAATAGTTAATAAAAGATTAATAGCCACTGCTGCTGCTTCTGCTCTCAAGACTCCACTTCATAATTTCAAAGCGATCATTGCTGATTTACCCAAGTATGAGAAAGTTTTGAAACGTCGAGAATTGATAAATGATTCAGATCAAAATAATGAATTAAGAAATTTATTTAAATTACCAAGCTATCATGATACTTATTTACATTTCAATGATAAAAGAAGAACTTTGGTGGAACTTAGAAATAATATTACAAGATTCAATGAATTATTGAGAAAAATTCCTGAAAATAAAAAAGTTGATTTAGATTTTGAACAATTTGATATTAGTTATTTACCAAGTTTAAAAGAAATCAAAGGAGAAATCAAGATTGCTGATGCACACATTCGTAATTATCATCAGAAGATTGTTCGTGTTTGTGATGAGTTACCAAATTTAATTGATGAATCAGTTCATGACAAAGATGTCAAATTAGTAGAATATTTGAATTTTCCTGAATCTAAGTCATTACCATTACCAGAACAAACAAAATACTTGAAAGAAAATGTCTTGAATAAACCATTAGATTTTGATCATAAAGAGATTGGAGAAAGTTTAGATATTATTGAATTCAAAACTGCTTCAAAGATTTCCGGTAATTCATGGTATTATCTTTTGAATGATGGTGCATTGCTAGAGCAAGCTTTAATTCAGTACACTTTAAAACAAGCAAGATTGAACGGATTTAAAATGTGCATTCCTCCATCAATTGTTAAAAAAGATATTAGTTTAGCTTGTGGATTTAAACCAAAAGATCAAAATAACGAAACTCAAATTTATGGAATTAATAATACTGATTTAGTTTTAACTGGTACTGCAGAAATTCCTCTTGCTGCTTTATCAGTGGAAAAGACATTTGATCAAAAAGATTTACCAAATAAATTAGTTGGGGTTAGTAGAGCTTATAGAGCTGAAGCTGGTGCTAGAGGTAAAGATACCAAAGGGATTTATAGAGTTCATGAGTTTACTAAGGTTGAATTATTTGTTAGTTGTGATGAAAGTTCTTCAGAAGAACAATTTGATAAGATTGTCAATTTCCAAAAATCTATTATTGAATCCTTAGGTTTATTATCAAGGGTCATTAATATTCCTGCTAATGATTTGGGTAATTCTGCTTATAAGAAGTATGATATTGAAGCATGGATGCCTGGTAGAAATGATTGGGGTGAAATCACCAGTACTTCAATCTGTACTGATTATCAATCGAAAAGATTTCACACCAAATATATTGATGAAGCCACTGGTGACAAAAGATTGGTTCATACTTTGAATGGTACTGCAATGGCGGTTCCTAGAGTTATTGTGGCAATTTTGGAGAATTTTTATGATGCTGAAAACAATTGTGTTTGGATCCCAAAAGTCTTGAGACAATACATGGATGGGAAAGACAAAATTTTCAAAGAGAATGTTTGAATTACGTGTTAATAGAGCTACATTTCAGTAATAATTTTTGTTCTTGTTGTCCATCACCAAGTTTCGGAATACAATTTTTGCTGTTTATTTTTTTATTTTTGTTATTTTACAGACTTGTTGATATGTTTCTTTGTATTCTTGACAACCACTTATCTATATTGTCTCAATTTTATCCATTCTTTCTTGTTTCTTTTCTTGGTCGCTTTTAGATTTAGATTTAGATTGTTATTGTTGTTGGTGTATCCTTTTGTTTTGATTCATGACTTATACATAGTTGGTGGTGGACAAAAGTTCTACATTTCTTATAAATAGTGAAAGCCTTAATCGTTCCTGCTTATATATAGCCTTAATAGATGTTAAAAGTTTTTATTAAATTTAAAGTTGTTAATTTGTTATTAGCGCTTCTATTTTTAGACAAAAGCTGCGGACGAGTTGGCATTACCTACAGTTCCAGACCGGCTCATCCGCAGAGTGTCCCATGCCCTTCCCAGTTGGGATTTTTTCAAACCTGTTCCAAACTCCAGGACCTCCAAAACTGCCTTTGGTACCAGAGTTGTACAAATCACTGATGGGCTCAGCGGTTGCTATATAAACTCCAGATTCTACCCTGGAGAGTAATTGTAATTTTTGATTCTATTCACAAACCGTTTGTCCGTTCGCTCGCCATTTTTGCCGGTCTCCTTGATCATTGAGTCATCACATTACCTACAACTTGGTCCAAGAATAGTTTCACATTTCTCCAAACATTGGTCAAGCAGCTATTTGAACTCCTTTTTCGCTCCTAATTTTCATTCCAAACACTTGTGATTAAACTTACCTTTTTTGCTCTCTTCTCTTTTGTTTGCTACAGTATTTTTTATTATTTCTGTCTCGTCTTTAGAACAAGTTACAGTGCTCGAAAAGTAAAAATAAAAATAAAACACAAACACCATCTGTTTGTTTACAATCCGAAAAAATTATAAATATCAAAAAAATTGCCACATCAAATCATTCCATTTTTCTTGTCTCTTTATATTTCATCGTCCCCTCCCATCCATCCATTTTATTCAATTTATTAACAATTCTAAATGTGTGGTATTTTCGGTTATTGCAACTATTTGGTTGAAAAATCAAGAGGCGAAGTCCTCGACATCTTAGCTGATGGTTTACAAAAACTTGAATATAGAGGTTATGATTCTGCTGGTTTAACCGTTGATGGTGATTCTCCAGGTAGCGCTATCACTTTCAAAGAAATTGGTAAAGTCAATGCTTTGAAAGAAATGATCGAAAAAAGTAATGTCAATAAAGATGTCGTCTTTTCTAGTCATGTTGGTATTGCTCATACTAGATGGGCTACTCATGGTGAACCAATTCAAATCAATTGTCATCCTCACAGATCTGATCCAAAAAATGAATTCTTAGTCGTTCATAATGGTATCATCACCAATTATAGAGAAATCAAAACTTTATTGAAAAACAAAGGTTTTGTCTTTGAATCTGATACTGACACTGAATGTATTGCTAAATTATGTAAACATATTTATGATACTAACTTAGAAAACAATGTTGAATTGGATTTCCAAACTTTAATCAAACAAGTTTTGTTGGAATTAGAAGGTTCTTATGGTATGTTGGTCAAATCTTCCCATTATCCAAATGAACTTATTGGTACTAGAAAAGGTTCTCCATTATTAATTGGTGTTAAATCTGATAAAAATATGAAGGTGGATTTTGTTGATGTTGAATTTCCAGAAAATATCTCTGCTGAACAAGCTGTTCAACCGTCTATTACAGCTTCTGCTCATCATACTCATTCCAATAGTTTGTTAGCTCCATTAACCCCTCATGACACTTTAAGACAATCTCAATCTAGAGCTTTCTTATCCGAAGATGGTGTTCCAAGACCAGTCGAATTCTTCTTTTCTTCTGATCCAGCTTCTGTTGTTCAACATACCAAAAAGGTTTTATTTTTGGAAGATGATGATATTGCTCATGTTTATGATGGTGAATTGCATATTCACAGAGCAAAAAAAGTTGCCGGTGAAGCTAGCGTTAGATCTATTCAAACTTTAGAAATGGAATTAGCTCAAATTATGAAAGGTCCTTACAAACATTTTATGGCCAAAGAGATTTTTGAACAACCAGAATCTACTTTTAATACCATGAGAGGTAGACTTGATTTTGTTAATCATAAAGTTCAATTAGGTGGTTTAAAATCCTGGTTATCAGTTATTAGAAGAAGTAGAAGAATTATCATGATTGCTTGTGGGACTTCATATCATTCCTGTATTGCTACTAGAGCCATTTTTGAAGAATTAACTGAAATTCCAGTTTCTGTTGAACTAGCTTCAGATTTCCTTGATAGAAAATCTCCAGTTTTCAGAGATGATGTTTGTGTTTTTGTTTCTCAATCTGGTGAAACCGCTGACACTATTTTAGCCTTACAATATTGTAATGAAAGGGGTGCTTTAACTGTTGGTGTTGTTAATGCTGTTGGTTCTTCCATCTCAAGACAAACCAATTGTGGTGTTCATATTAACGCTGGTCCAGAAATCGGGGTTGCTTCTACTAAAGCTTATACTTCTCAATATATTGCCCTTGTCATGATTGCTTTAAGTTTATCTGATGATAGATTATCCAAGGAAACCAGAAGACATGAAATTATTGATGGCTTGAAAGAAATTCCTTCTCAAATTAAGGAAGTTTTAAAATTAGAAGATACTATTAAAGATTTATGTGCCTCCAACTTAAATGATCAAAAATCTTTATTATTATTAGGTAGAGGTTACCAGTATGCTAGTGCTTTAGAAGGTGCTTTAAAAATCAAAGAAATTAGTTACATGCATTCTGAAGGTGTTTTAGCCGGTGAATTGAAACATGGTGTTTTGGCCTTAGTTGATGATCAATTACCAATTATTGCTTTTGCTACTAGAGATTCTTTATTCCCAAAAGTTATGAGTGCTATTGAACAAGTTACTGCTAGATCTGGTAAACCAATTATCATTTGTAATGATGAAAAAGATATTGCCCATTTGACCAAGTTATTGGCTGTCTTAAAGGTTCCAACCACTGTTGATTGTTTACAAGGTTTGTTGAATATTATTCCATTACAATTAATTAGTTACTGGTTGGCTGTTAATAGAAACATTAACGTTGATTTCCCAAGAAACTTGGCTAAATCCGTCACTGTTGAATGATTCACTTCCTTTTGGTTTCCAGTTTCAAATCTTATTGTTTTTATTGAAAGTATTTTTTTTCTTTGTGTTATTTGTTAACATTTGATTTATTAGAACTCTTTGACTTTTAGGAAATATCAATAAAAATAAAAAGAAAGTTTATGACAATAATAATTATCCTAAATTTTTGTCATTACTATCTTTGTCTACATTGGCTTACTTTTCTTCTTTCATTTTCTTTTGTGTGTGTGTAAATTTTATATAGTTTGCAATCAATATCAATATCATCCATGAGTGTTTAAATCGATGTAAACTTACAACTGAGTAAAACTATTGATAAGACTTCTATTAATAACGTATCACATCTTTTATATTTCCAAAACTTAAAACATCATCGATTTTTTCACTATTTGATAATAACATTGATAATCTATCAATTCCACAACCCCAACCACCAGTTGGTGGCATTCCATATTCTAAAGCTTTAACGAAATTATCATCGGGAACCATTGCGATTTCTTTATCCTCATCTTTGAACTTCAATTGAGCTTCGAACTTTTTCTTTTGACTAAATGGAGAATTTTCTTCTTCGTAAGCGTTAATGAATTCCTGATGCTTTATGAAGAGCTCAAACCTACTTGAGACTTCAAATTTTCTGGACCCGTAAGCTTTCACCAGCGACTTAGACAACGGTGATAATTCAACCGGATGGTGGATAATAATACTAGGATCAACACATAATGGTTCAATGTACTTTGAAGATAATTTATCCAATAAGTGCGGTACTGATCTCACACTCGGGATAGAAAGGTTATTAAGTTGGAAAAACTCAAGGAGGGTTTCTGGCTTGGAAAGATCTTCGGGGAGTTGGTTGCCTGATTGACTCTCGATGGTGGGGATGAATTCAAAGACGTTGAAGTATCGTGATTTTATTGATTGATGTTGAGATTTTGGGGTTTCAAAAGTTTTCAGTAGTTCGTCAACTTTACTTAAAATTTTATCTGTATCTTCCTGATTGTACACTGGGAATTTTGTCTTGACATCATTCAATATTGTTAACAATAGATCTTCAGTTATCTCAATTAGTTGATTCAAGTTTGTGTAAGTTTGATAAAATTCACAAGTTGTGAATTCAGGATTATGAGTATTATCAATCCCTTCATTTCTGAACATTTTCCCAATTTCAAAGACTTTGTCAAATCCTCCAATAATAAATTTTTTCAAATAAAGTTCTGGAGCAATTCGAAGATTTAAATCAATCAATGATTTATTGTTCGTTAAGTATTCTGAATGAGTTATGAATGGAGTGGCATTTGCACCATTGGCAGTGTTGCTGATAATTGGAGTTTCCACCTCAATAAACCCATTTTTGTTTAGCAAGAAGTTTCTTATTGAATTGATGATAATACTTCTGATAATAATTGGGGAAAGTCTTCTGGGTTCCATGATCATATTGTAAATCTTGTAATTTTGAAACTTATGATCTTGATCAATGACTTGTTTTCTGCTAATGGGGACCAAATTAGCAGAAAGCAACTTCATGGGTTTGATGGCTCTTAATGATAACTCACCAGACTTGGTACGGAATGGGTACCCATTTATAGAGACTGAATCACCAATTTTCAAAAAATCATAACTGGGGAGGAAATCTTCCTGAGAAAAGCTGGATTCTTGCTCCTTGATGGTGTTGATTGAATAGACAATCTGAAGTCTTTGAAAATCTTGAATAATATCAAAAAACACTAGCTTTTTACCAGATTTCCTAATCTTGGTAATTTTCCCTTCAACTAAATGAGTAATTGCTTCTTTTTGTTCGTTTTTTAAGTAATCATATGTTTCATGGAACTTATGGACTCTCAATAACGAACTATTCAGTTCCTCTTTTCTAACATTAGTTATTGATGGGTAATGCAAACTTTCATTTTCTTTGACAATTTTAACTCGATTTTCATAAGATAATTTTTCCGTGGGGTTCAACGTTGAATTGTATCGCTTTAGTATGGTGGTTGAAAATCGTGTTCTAGACACTTTGAACAAGGAGTGTCTTAACATTGTTGGGATTTGATTGCCTAATTGCTAGTTTTAATTTTTTTAGCGTTAAGTTAAGTAAAAATTGAAAATTGTAAATATAAAAACCATGTGAGATGTGCATAACAGTGCAGTGTCAGTCAATTGAATTACCGAATTTGTATTTCACAAAGGTATAATAAAGATATTTAGCATTGCAAACCAGTATGCTTTCAATTTACATAATACACTAAAATATTGTATATTTTCTTTGAAACCAACAAAGAACAAACTTAACAAAAAAAAAGACAACAATTTGATCAATTAAGGATATATTGGAATATTAACAACAAAGAAAACAAATTCTGATTTTGATAAATCAAAACTAAAGATATTTCTTCAAACCTCTTAACTTGACAACGGCTTCTTGTAAGTAATCATCGTCTTTACAAACCGCAAATCTCAACAAGTTTTCTGCAATGTGTTCGTTTTCTTTAGTATAAAACTCGGTTGGTGGAATACCTACGACTCCTAACTCCCTGATCAACCAATAAGCCAACTTGAAATCATTAGCTTTATCGGCCAATTCTGGTGGGTAGACGTAATCTTTTGGAACTTTCACTTTTTTGAAACTGACTAATAAGTAATAAGCACCTTCCGGTTTAGTGTATGGTAACTCTAATTCGTCAAAGACAGAGCATAAGATATCGTACTTCTTCTTATAAGCGATTCTATTTTGGATCATATAGTTGTTTTCAGTTTTATCATTATTAACAATTTCCAAAGCTTTAGCAACGGTGATTTGCATAATGGTTGGAGAAGTGAAACAGATTCTAGTATGGGCAAGAAGAGCATATTCCACCAATTCTGCTTCTCCCACAACCCAACCAATTCTATAACCAGTAGCACAGAAACCTTTACCCGCACTGCCAACAGTAAGGGTTCTTTTATAAATTTCTGGTTTCAAAGTAGCAAATCTAGGAAAACTTTTACCATAATACAAGTTTTCATAAACTTCATCACTTAAAATTAACAAATCATGTTTAATAGCTAACTCACCAATTTTAGTTAATTCTTCTTGATTGAAAATTTTTCCCACTGGGTTCAATGGAGTATTAACCACAATGATTCTGGTCTTAGAGGTAATTTTAGATTCTAATTCATCATAATCAAGTTTCCATTCATTAGAATCAATGTTTTTTTCATCAATTTCTTTTGGTGGATGTAATGGAACATAAACAACTTTAGCACCGGTCAATTCGATATTTGAAATATATTGATCAAAAAATGGTTCAATAACAATGACTTCATCCCCAGGATTCAAAAACCCAAAAAAAACCGCTAACATACCTTCATTGGCCCCAGTGGTGACTAAGATATTATTATTTTCAATTTTACGATTGAACTTATCGGTATAGAATCTTGACAACTGAGTCAATAATTCTGGCTTACCTCTAGCTGGGGCATATTGATTATTGGAAGCAAGATCGTAAGCTTGTTTACCGGCCTTGATAACGAAATCTGGAGGAGAATAAGAGAAAAAGCCTTGACCCAAGTTGACCACTTTCTGACCTGATTCCTTTTCTGCAGCAGCAGCAGTTTCATTGATTAATGACCAGACATCTTTGTTTCCGGCTTTGAAATATTTATTGTGAAATTTAAGCAATCCTGACATCTTTAAAGAGTAAATGGAGCTTTGAGATTGTTAAGTAAGAGTGATAGAAGGTGGAAAGAAGTCTCAAAAATTGATTCACCACTCCGTATAAATAATGAGTAATGAAAGATAGCAGGAACAATCCTAGTTCCACGGGGGTCACCGCATATATTTCTATTCACACAATACTTACCTGAGTGTTGATCAATCCCGGTTTTGCAGGTCAAACTCTCTACAGCACGTGACATGAGAACATCTCTTTTTTATGGAAAATAATTGCGTCTTAGAAAGATGGCACATGGCCCAATAGGACGTATCTTCTCAACATGACAATTTTTAAAGTGAAAAATTCAAGTAATTTATTTGAGAGCGGATGACGATTTACGTTGATTCTTGATGTTCCAGAAATGTGAAATGTGTCTGGTGTCGTAATTAGTTTAAAAATTGAGATAAAAGGTTTTAAATTCGGTGTCTTCATTCCTGGTCATATTTATACCAAATACAAATAACTTAAATAAACAATAATTGCTTGCTCTAGAGTCTGTTTTAACAAACATCATGCTTTAACTATCGATAGGCAACTACATATCACCTTCCAAAATCAAAAATTATTTGTGAAAATGTCAAAAAGTTCAGTCTCCATTTTGCACACGAGCCCGTGCACGACTTTCCAAAGTTTTCTCAAAATTTTTTCCTGGAAAATTTTATGATGAATTAACAAATACACTTATTATTACAGTATTTAACGATTTTTGATATTATACTACTTTTCAAAAATGCCACCTAAGAAGAAACAAGATGATGGCAAAAAGATGCATCAAAAGAAAAAGGCCAAGGATCTTGAAGATAAAACGTTTGGTCTTAAAAACAAGAATAAATCAAAGAAAGTGCAAAGATATGTTGAGCAAGTGACGAATCAAAGTGCTGATAGAAAGAAACAAGAAGCGATGGAAAAACGTCGTGCTGCTGAGAAAAAAGCTGCTGAACAGGCCAAAAAGGAAGCATTACTCTCAGCAGTAGTGGTTCAACAAAAAGTTCCATTTGGAGTTGATCCAAAATCGGTTTTATGTGTTTTATTCAAAGATGGGAAATGTACAAAAGGGGATCGTTGTAAATTTAGTCATGATCTTAATGTTGGAAGAAAAAGTGCAAAGAAAGATTTATTCACTGATGCTAGAGCCGAAAAAGAAGCAGATAAGATGGAATCTTGGGACCAAGATAAATTAAATAGTGTGGTAAAATCCAAACATGGTAATCTAAAGACCACCACTGACATTGTCTGTAAATTTTTCATTGAAGCAGTGGAAAATGCTACTTATGGTTGGTTTTGGGTTTGTCCAAATGGTGGTAACAGTTGCAAATATCGTCATGCATTGCCTGAAGGATTTGTGTTGAAAACCAAAGAACAAAGAAGATTAGAACAATTGGCAGCGGATAGTGCGCCAAAATTCAGTTTGGAAGAATTCATTGAATTAGAAAAAGAAAAATTAGGCAAGAATTTAACACCAATTACAACAGAAAGTTTCAATAAATGGAAAAAAGAACATCAATTAAATAAGTTGAATGAAAAAAATAGAATTGCTGCTAATGGTAAGAGAATTTTGACGGGTAAAGAAGTCATTGAACAAAAATTTAAAGATAAGTTATTAGATAATAAAACAGTTACTGATGATGTGGTTGAAGATGATGAACATGGTACGGTTTGGGATATGTCTGATTTTCAAAAACAATTGAGAGAAGCAGAACAGAATGAAACTTTCAAAGATTATGGGGATGGAACAACGATTAATTTTGATGAAGTTGAGGAAAAGAAGACTGAAGAGAAATCAAAAGAAGAATCTTTTGTTGAGAATTCAGAGACCTCAATTTCTCCTGAACCAGCTTCCACTACTGTTTGAGAAATATCTCTTTTTTAATGACTATCATGCTGAATATTTTCTTGTTTTTTGTCTTCATTTCATTTAATAAAAGTTTTATTATTTTTTATACCGTTTGTAAGTTTATACTTAAGATTAGATATTGAATGTTGGCTTAAGTAATGAAAATTGTCTTCCTTAATGTTTCTTACAACGATGATTATTATTGATAAATTAATATTGTGATATTTGATAAATAATTTCTGCTCTGTTGGCCCATGAGTTCAAATGCGGGTAATTTTGAAATTTTCAAAAATTATTTTTTTGAGATGCAGCGATGCTTCAATTTTAAGGAAATCTAACAATTATTTTAAAGAAAGATCGTGAATACCTAACAATGTCAATAATTATCCCTGGCGATAAATTACCAATAGACCAAGTCACACTTCAGCTGAAGAAACTAAATATTGGGCCATCAATCTATGTGAATCCTCTTGATAAAAACCAGATTACTGTCAGTAATCCAGGGATTTTCACTCATAAAGAAAAAAAAACCAAACAATTGGTCACTGTTGAATCATCATCTAAGAACTACACTCCTTCTGTAGGGGATTTTGTGATAGGAACTGTTATTGCAGGATATGGGGAGTTTTTCAGAGTTCAGTTGAGTAATTACAAACAATCAGTTATTCTATCCTACATGGCCTTTGAAAATGCCACTAAGAAAAACAGACCAAACTTAAAGAACGGAGCCTTAGTCTATGCCAAAGTTTCATCATACGATCCCAATATTGACACAGAGATCGAATGTGTGAATTCCACCACTGGGAAAGCCGATGGGTTTGGAGAATTAGTGGGGGGTAATGTTGTCAATGTGGACTTGGCCTTCTCTAGATATTTGATGTTCAACGAGTCCAACCCCGTTTTGGAGAAGTTGAGCAAGAAGTGCCCGTTCGAAATCGCGATTGGGGTCAATGGGAAAATTTGGATCAAGACTGAAACTCTTTTGACGACATTGACATGTTGTAAGTATTTGGAACAAGCTCAGCACGTCAAGAGTGAAGAGTTAGATGATTTGTTGAAATCCCTTTGGAGAAAGTTTAGTATTTGATCAATAATGATGTTTGTATTATAGCTTGGAAAATGTTTGTAAATGGTAGTATTTTGAGTTATGTAACGTATTGTTTTAAGTAGGGCCTATATCAAGAAAGTATGGATTATATAGTAAACGACTATTCTATCTTTCCCCATATCTTTCCCTCGCATTCTTCGCCAACTGAGTTGTCTTTTAGGGGATCAAAAACACAGGCAAACAATATAAGCATATTGGAACACAAACACATCAATAAACAATTCTTTGAACATCTTTCAATTACCTAACTTACAACCTTGTACTTTTAGAGAAACATAAAAAAAATAAAAATAATAAAATAAATGAATAATTAAACATTGCAATCTTTTTTCGTTCATCAAACATAATCAACTTTGCATAGATTCCATAACATTAACATAACCACGTCTACTACCTTTCTTAGCTTTTCTTCTAGTAGTGGTTCCTGGACCAGCCATACCTAATAAATCTTCAAGATCATTGCCGCTAGCTTTTCTGACTGATGATTTTTTACCGTAACCAACAGAAGGAGTAACGTTAAGAGTATCACTTTTAGGGACCACTGGTTTCATGGGTGGACCAGAGTTACCCAACGCTGGAGGAGCGGTTTCAGTAGAAGCCACAGATTCAAAATCAGAAGCATTAATTGGAGGACCAGCAAGAGAAGATGTGGTGGAAATTCTTTTCTTGGCCATAGGAGGTGGAGGAGGTGGTTTAACAACTTGATCTTCAAGTGGGACATTCTTGTTAACCCATCTTTTCAACTTTTCATCATAATAGAAAGCATTTTCCTCACCCAAATTGGCTTTATAAACTTTTTGCTTTTGATCTCCATTATTTTTAGCTGCTAACCAATCAAACCAACCAGAAGATTTTCTAGATAAAGTTTTTTCTTTATTAGTTTTCTTAGCTTCTTCCACTGGTTTTGGTTTGGAAGATTTAGATTTCTTTTGTTTATTTTCCAATTTAATTTCCTCTTCATCTTCACTAATTTCATCTTCATCTTCATAAATTGTATCATCTTGAATATAAGTAGCAACATGACTAGCAGTTCCTACACTAGAAACACTTGGTGGTCTTCTAAATCTATTAAGAACTTGAGGATCATTAATACCAAACCCTGGACGTTGACGAGCATAAGACGATGGGGTCGGATTGTAATCAGAAGCAGAATAAACAGAACCCGCGTATTCTTGACGACCATTGAATATTGGCTCATTTTGTTGTTGACGCTTAAGGGATTCTTCAATATCTTCATGAGTAACAGGCTCAAAAGCAGAATAACTAGAATGTCCAATTGGGCCAAAAGAAACATCTTGACTAATTTCACTAACTGTAACATCAATTGGATTAAATCTTGAACTTCTGTTAGAATTATTACCACTAACAGGTGGTGCATTATTAACTTCCTCTGACTCTTTAGGCCCTTCATTCTTAATTGGTTCAGGAGCACCAGCAATGTTGTAGATATCAATTTCTCCGTATGCAGAATTGGGAATACCAGAAATTGATTCTGTATTGGTTGGAGCAGCAGGAGCGTACTTATTAGTCAGTGAAGGAGCATAAGGATTAGACTTTGGAGCATAACTTCTTTTAGTTGGTTGATTGACAGTTTCACTAGATTCCAAAGCCAGATTTTCTTGAGCTTTAGTAACAGGAGGAGCATATGGATTAGCTTTTGGAGCATATGGATTTTTAGCTCTTGGAGCATAGCTTCTTTTTGGAGGTTTAGCTACTGTTTGCGGTTCTACTTTAACTGGTTCAGCCACTTTTTCAACTTTTTCTTCAACAATTGGAGCATAAGAATTAGCACCATTTATAATAGGAGCAACACTGGAAGTTTGATGATGTTCTGTAGATTTATCATCAATAATTGGAGCATACAGATTAACTTTTGGATCATAAGGACCATCACTATTTCCAGGCCCAAATGCTTCATTTTTTTCTTCAGCAACAACTGGAGCAACTAGAGCAGCTTTTGGGGAATATGGGCCATTATTAGATTCAGTGATAATATTAAAATTTGAAACTTCATTCTTTACTTCGTCTTGATTGTCATATGGAGAATAAGAATCAGGAACATACAAGCCATTGGATTCAATACTAGAGACATACGGGCCATTACTAGGAGCATAAGGAGCCGGTTCCTTTTGTAATTCAACTTTTTCAGAGGCCACCGGAGCATAAGGATTAGATTTTGCTACATATGGAGCAGGTTCAACTTCTTTATGAGGAGAATATGGATAAGCAGTAGTTTCAGAAATCGGAGCACTTGAAAGCTCCGTGCTAAGTGAGGAACTGTTGACTTGAGGTTGTTCATTTTTAGTTTCAATAGGGGTATACTTATTAACAGGAGCATAAGCATCAACTTCTTTTGGTGGTTGATCAAGAATTGGTAAATCATTGTTCAGTTTCAGTTTCATTAAACGCTCTAATTCTTTCAAAGAATTTGGAATTGAATGTTCATTTGGTCTAATAATAACCGAATCATCATGGAACTCTTCTCTAACTGGTTCAGCTTTAGTAGCTTCTGGTAATGATAAATCTGCTGATGATGAATTAGCAGAATTACCTCCATTCATTAATTCAAAAGTAACATTAGTGGGAGTGTATCTAGATTTTCCAGATTTTCTTTTTCTATTCAAGCCATTTGGTTTCAATTTTGGAGGAACAGAAACAAGAGGAGGCCCACCAATTTCTGGAATTGTAAAATTTTCTTCAGGAATTTGACCATAAAATCCTGGAGCTTTTTTGGGTTTTCGAACAGAGGGAGTACTAATATTAGATTGTGGACTCATTATCCCCACTAAATCAGGACTTGAAGCAGAAGTATCAATTCTATTAGGAGCGTATCTATTATTACCCATGATTGGTGGAGAATCATTATTTTCCATTGACAAATCACCATGAGATTTAGCACTATTCAATAGAGCCGTTCTCATATTTCTAGTAGCTCCAAGGGGAGTATATGGAGATTGCATTGGAGGAGATACAGGGTTTTGATGAACAGTACTAATTGAAGTCTGATTGGCAGCGGCTACTTTATCAAAAATACTTTCTTGTCTAGCTTCTTTAGCATTTTCTTCACCGGCAATAAATTTGTTCAAATGATAAGATAAGTTGGTTGTACTTCTCCACCAACCTGATCCTGCTTTTTCACTAACAGTTTTTCTAAATCCATAATCACCCAAATAACTTTCCACTTGATCTTTGATTAACTTTTTATCAATAATACTTGGAATGTTTTTCTTTTCAAGAATGAATAAATAAATATCAAGAATAATTGAATATAAAATATTTCCGCTGTTAAACTTAAATAATTCCGCAGGAACCGAAGCAAGAATGAAGTTAATTTGAGCTTTATTACCAGAATTAATTGATGATTCTTGGAAATACTTCCCATATTGAATTAAAATATTTTGAATTAATTGTAAATTACTTTCATTGGCAACATTGACAATATAAGCCAATAAGTGGAACCAACTTTCTTCCAAAAAGATTTTTTGCTTGGATGTTAAAGTATTTAATAAATCTGGAACGCTAATGAAACTTTTAAAAAAAATATAAAGTAAAAAACTATCAGGATTCTCATTTTGAAAAGTGGATTCAACAAACTCTCCAGCAATTGACATAAATCTATCTTTGTTAAACAATCCCGCGTACAATAATGATAATGCCCAATCATTAGTATTTTTGGCCAAATCAATGGTCAGAGCATCAATTAAAGATTTGGAAATAGAATTAAGATATGAAGCATCAATATCAACAGAATGTTTTTTATATATTTTCATATCTCTAACTCCAGCAAAATTACTAGAAACAAATCCAAAATGATCAAACAAAGTCTTTGAAACTTTTTTAAAATAAGAAACAGTATCATAATTATCATTAACCATATCTTTCATGATTTTAAAAATTAGATCAACATTTTCATAATTATTATTACTCAAAGCATTCATTGATTCAATTTTTTCATCAAGCCATTTTTCCAACAGAGCTTTTTTACCATCAATTGGATAAGTATCAATTTTTGGTTCCATCCATAAGATTTCTTTCGTTGAGGTCAAAGTTATTTGAACCCCTGAAGTGGTACCAGATAAATAATCACCAGTAGCTTTGTTATTAATTATTACACAATCCCCATTGCTACCAAATGAAACAAAAGGAATTTGAATGGTATTATAATACTCAATTGATTGTCTAGAATGATCTTCCAAAGGCACTGGGTAATTACCAATTCTACTAGGAGATCCCATTATACTAGCCGGTCTTGAAACGTTATTATTTCCATAAAAAGTTCTGGTGGTGCTTCCATGAGGTGAACCAAGATTAGCAGGAATTGAACTATAAGAAGTTCTTCGATTAATGATTGGAGCTGGAGGTAATGATTTTTGATAAGCAACTTCATTAGAAGCTACTAAAGCATAATGACCCGAACTAACTGGAGGAGTAACTAATTGTTGATGGGCATTATTGACATGAGCATATGGAACTAATGGAACATTATTTTTAGCTGGAGCATAAGTAGCATTAATAGGTGGGGCAGTATTGACTGGAGCATATGAACCTTGAGCATTATTATTTGGAGCATATGGACCGCGAGGAACCTGAGGAGCAGCATTATTAATTGGAGCATAAGGGCCAGAAGCAACCTGAGGAACAGTTTTACCAACTGGAGCGTAAGGACCAGGAACAGAATGAGCCACATTATTGGTTGGAGCATAAGGACTTGCAGCACCAGCATTATTAGGAGGTATACCACTAAGTGGAGCATAAAGACCAGAAACCAAATGAGCTGCATTATTGTTTGGAGCGTAAGGACCAGAGACAGGAGGAGCCATATTATTGATTGGAGCATAAGGACTTGGAGCGCCAACGTTATTAGAAATACCGTTATTGACAGGAGCAAAAGGACCAGAAGGATCAAAATTAGGAGCTGTATGAACATAGGAACTTTGAGGTGGAGCAGCAGTATTAGATGCATAAAGACTCTGAGCTACAGTAACTGAACCTTGAGAAACTGGTCGTTGATTCATGAAACCTTGGGGAGATTGAGAATTAACTGGAGGAACGTAATTATTATTTGGAGGAACGTAAAGATTTTTTTTTGGAGCATATGGACTTTGCTTTGGAGGACCATTACTTGGAAGACCAACCGATGGAGCTCTTTTTGGAGCATATTTACTACTAACCATACTACCAGATTTTGTAATTTTCTTAACACTAGGAGCAAACTGTGAATTATTTTCCAAAATATTTTGACTTGTAAGTGCTGCTTTATCACTCATTGGAGGACCTTGATTACCTATCGGAGCACCTTGATTGAAAGAAGGTGAACTTTGATTTCTAATCCCCAACCCACTTGGTGGGGGACCACTAACTTGATTGTGTTGAAGTTTTGCATTTTGAAGAGCTGCCTTTTGGGCCTTTTGCGCTTCATGTTGTCTTCTTAATTCCGATTTGGATTTATGACGAGCCCCATGAAGGTCAATTGGTAATTCTTCAAAAAACGAACTTTTCTTATTCTTCAATGATGGTGGAGACTGAGGGGTGATTTTGGGAGGTGATAATGTCCCTGGTTGATATGTGTTAATAGTTGGTTGATAATTGCTTAAAACTGGCTGAATAACCGGAGCATAACTATTTAATTGAGTTTGAGCATGATTTGGTATAGCAGCCGGAGCGTACTTATTAACTTTTACTTCTTGAGTAAGAGCAACCTCATCTTCTAATAAATCATCATCGTCATCATCGTCAAGAAACCCAAATTTATCTTCCAATTTAGGTTTGGTTTCCAACTTTGCTTCTTCTTCTTTAAAAAACCCTCCATCTTCTTCTTCTTCTTCTTCTTCTTCTTCTTCTTCTTCTTCATCACTGCCAAATAAAGCATCTAACTTCGAAGCAATTTTATCATTATCAGGCTTTTCTTCCACAGGTTCTTCAATTTTCGAATCCTTTGCTTCTTCGACTTTTGATCCTTCACCATTAGCAGTTGGTTCATCAAAACTAACAGGAAAATCCTCAGATTTTGAAAATAATTCATCTAAATCAGTATCTTTTGAATCAGATTTTTCAAAAACTTCTTCCAAACTGTTTCCAATTTTATTATCAATTAGTAAAACTTTCGGACTTTCTTGAGTTCCAAAATCTACTGGAAACTCTTCTGATTTATCAAATATGTCATCGAATACACTTTTTGTTTCTGTCGTTTCTGTTGTTTCATTCTTTGTAATTTTTAGTTTTGATTTTTCAACAATTTCTGGCTTTGATTCTTCAATAAGTACTGAATGAACTGGTTCACTGATTGGTTCTTTGATTTCAAATTGTGATGGCACCTTATGATTTATCGCTTCAACGGTCTCTTTAATTGGTTCTTCAGCAATTAGTTTTTCAACAACTTCATCATCATTTGTCCCAATCGCGAATTCTTCTGATTCTCCAAAAATATGATCCAAATTATGTTCTTCTTTTTTATCAATGATTTCATTTTGCAATACTTTATCGTGAGCTATCGAACCAATAGTCTCCTTAACTGGTTCTTCGACAACTGGTTTTTCAACAACAACTTCATCATCATTTGTCCCAATTTCAAATTCTTCTGACTCTCCGAAAATGATATCTAAACTATTTTCCTTTCTATCATCAATGCTATCCCCCACCACTGGCTCATTTGTGATTTTTGTTTCATCAATTATTTGATGTAAATTACCTGTTTGGTTTGTTATTGGCGATTTCAAATCATTGAAGTCCAAGGGGAAATCTTCGGATTGAGAAAACATCTCATCCAATCCATTGAATTTCCGAGTATCTAGAACCTTTTCTCCCAGCATCGAGATGACTTTAATTGATTGATTTCAATTTATTCATTCGTTAAAATTCAATTGATCAAAATTTCGTTACTCTCGGCCACCTGGCGCCCCTCAGGTCCGGTGCCGTTATAAGCACGGGGCGGAGGGTCCGCACAGCATATTTAAATATCAACCATTTGACATTTTAACTAATTAATGTGAATAAATTTGAAGATGAAAATATTGCAATATGAAAATTTAATATAAAAGCTTCAAATGTACTTGTATATAAACAAAACAATTTTATATTAATGTTTAAATTATAAAAACTCTCAATAAATGATAAGTTTCATATGGTAAAAATTTAAAAAAATAAATGTTAAACATTGAAAAAAAAATAATATAATGGTATTGACAAAAATATATCAGGAAATAAATCAAACAAAAAAAAAATTTCTTTCAAAAACAAAAGCAATATAAAAAAAATGTAAAGCTCAAAGAGGTTATGCTGATAAAACTGATGATCCGTATTATATATATAAAAAAAGATAAGCATAGTAGTAATTAGATGATAAGAAGATAACAAAGCTTTTTGAGGATATGTATTTATAATTTTTTTCGTAATAATTCAATCTGAGTCACTATCATCTTCATCTTCAGCTTCTAAATCACTAAGCGCACGACAAGTTGGACATAAAAATTGTGGATAAGTTTTCAAAATTACTCTAACAATGCATTTGTAATGATAGGAATGTGAACAAGGACTAACAAAAACTGCTTGACAAGGCTTAATATCTTCTAAACAAATGACACATTGAATATCATTACCATGAGTTTGAGGAGCTAAATTTTTAATTCTTTCATGAGCTTCTTTACTAAATTGCTTAGTTCTTCTAATCCAAGATTTATTTAATTCCACTCTCATTTTAACACATCTATAAATTTCTTCAGTTCCTCCTCTAAAATCCATACCTAATTGCAATAAATCTCCTTCTTTGATTCTGAATCTTTCGCTTTCTTGATTAGCTTGAGATAATCTTTTATGATTTAAAAAAGTTCCTGATGAAGATTTCAAATCTTTAATAAACCAATTACCTTCTTCATCAACCGTAATTTCTCCATGGGTTCTACTTACCACTTTTGACTTAAAAACCACCGGGGATGATGAATTTGGAGAAGCAGTTAAAGCTTCTTTATTTTTTTCAGTATACCTACCAATTGCAATAGTACTACCAGGAGATAGTTTTCTAACCACTGAACCAAAATATAAAGTTGAATTTACATTTGAACCAGAATCCACATGAGGGGTTAATCTAATTGAATAAGTACCATTTTTGTTTCTCTTAGAGATCGTATTATCGATCAATGGAGGACTCACAGTGTTTCCCGCAGTTTCATCTTCATCATCATCTATGATCATTAGTTCATCATCTTCTGAATGATTGATCGCATCATGGAAATTATCGTTATCATTATCTTCAAAAGTGTTTCTAACTATTGGACTGACCAAATTTAGACCTTGAGCTTGAGGTGAGGCAGCAGCGGAAATAGATTCAGAATCAGAAAAGACATCATCATTGATTATTGGTTGTTGTTGTTGCTGATGTTGAGTTGTTATCAAAGGCTGACCCGATGTTGATGTTGTTGATTCCGCTGTTGTTGTTACTGTTGTTGTATTGTTTGGGACGGCCTGAGCGCTCATGAGGTTGGAGATACTAGTTTTTTTAGGAATCAGAATATTATTGTTGCTGGAGTTGAAAGAGGACGATAACAATCCAGTAAAAGATCTACTAAGACGGGGTTGATGTTGATCAGTTTGAGATTTTTTTTTAGAAACTGTGAATTTTGAGGCAGCAGGGTTGTTTGTGGTAGTGGTGGTGGCGTTGGTGCTGTTGGGATTACTGCTGCTGCTGCTGCTACCGAAGCCAAAGAAAGATGATAAGTAGCTAGTGTTGGAGGAATTACGGTGCTTGGAAGCTTCAGGAACAGGGGACTTGGAAGATGAGGAGGGTTTGGTGGCGACAGCGTTGTTGGAAAGGGACATGAATGACTCACTGGGGACGTGCGACCGATGTTTGTTTGCTGAGAAGTTCGTGTGATGGGAACTCGAGGGGCGAGGGAAGATGAGTTGAGTTTAGTTGAGTTGAGCTGAGTTGTTGATTTTTGTTTTTGGAGGAGTGAAATGATTTTTTGTTTTTTCTTTTTCGCAGTGCGAAGCGGTGGGTTTTCAGAGTGGATCCTTAACTTTCTGGAAATACTGATCCAGGAAGTGCTTGAGTCTTTTTGAAAATGTCAAGTGTTGAATCTCCAGTGATTTCTCCCTCATTTAATACCAATTGTGGCACCTTATCATATGGTCTTGTGAAGGCCTGCTGTGGTGAAACCAGTTCATGTGATTTTGTGAAACACTAATGCTCATGATAATTGTAGTTTTAACAACAACAAAATTACAAAAATAAGAATGAGCAACAAAGTATATTAATATAGTACAACAACAAGAAAGATAGAAGAAGGGGTTAAAAATAAAAAATAAAAAATAAAAAACTGGTATTTTCTGCAAATAATTAATGATAATAGCTTCTAGAAGGTGATAAATAAAATAGTATATAATATGTAATAAGTAGAAACTTAATAAAGAATCAAATATTCTCATCGGCCCAACACTCTCTGACAAACTTATCCATTTTGACCGTCTTTTTCATTTGACCAATCACCCAAGGATGTTCCAACATTTGTCGAGGACTAGCACGAGAATTTGGATCTCTAGTTAAACAATAGTCAATAAATGATCTGAAAGCCTTTGACCATTTAATTTTTTTTTCTGGTTCATCATTAAGTTCAGGAGTAAAAGTTAAAATGGCACTTAATAACTCAATAGGCATTAATGGAACCGTTTTATCATCTTCTTCACCATTATCGGATTCTCCTCTACTATATGGAAATGTCCCCTTTGCTACTTCTAATAAAGTCAAACCCAATGACCAAACATCGGAAGTGACGGTGTAAGATTCTCCCTTAATTCTTTCAGGAGCCATATAATATGAAGTACCGGTGAAAGTAGAAGCTAACGAATTAATAACATCTCCACTGACCCCAAAATCACATAATTTAACTTCTCCAATTTCATTTAATAAAATATTTTGTGGTTTAATATCTCTATGAATGATTTGTTTGGAATGCAAATAAGATAGTCCACGTAAAACACTTTCAGCAACTTTACCCAAAACTTTTTCCCCAATCCTTCCTCCCATTCTTTTAACTTTTTTATAAATTGCATCTAATGATTTGCCTCCCATATATTCCATTGCAATACAAATTCGTGAGTTTTGTTTATCTAAAAAAGTTCCAAAATATTTAACAATATATGGACTATCACAACTTTTATTAAACTTCAATTCTCTTAAGATTTGTTTTTGAAATTCTGGATTTGGATTAGCAGTAATGGTCTTTAAGGCAAAAATAGTTCCTTGTTCTCTTAACTTACATTTCGAAACTGATCCTCCAGCCCCTTCTCCTAAAATTGTTAATTCCACAATTTCATTTCTAGCAAATAATTTTTTCCAATCTTCTTCATCTAATTCATTGACACTTTTATTCATAACAAATTCCATACTCTTTGTGAAATTTCTTCTAAGACGAGGAATCACCAATGAATTTGTAATTTCTAATCGTTCTTTAGCATCAATTGTTAATTTAGTCAATGAAGTATTAATATTTTCCACACTACTATCTTCTTCAATAGTACTGTTGAATCTTTTATGAATTTCAAATTCGTCTTGAGAATAGTTTGAGGTGGCACTGACACCTCCGCTACTACTATTCCCTTCAATTTGTTCTAAAATTTCATTACTAAACACACTAGGACTATGATCTGAGGAAGTAGAAGGGGTCGGTGAATAAGCATTAGTGATAGACAAACTGATCTTCTTCTTCTGTTGCTGTTCCACCAGTAACTCTGATGGGGTGGTGTTCAAAGTCAATGGAGGTACAAGAGGTTTGGGCTTATTGGCTAGAGGAATGGGATTGGTATTTAGTTTCAACATGGGATTTGGTTTGCCATTCGCAGGCTTCCTGTTCTGATTATTGTTCATGAAAGGATACATGGTGACGATATTATATTGACAATAGTTCCTTCAAGAAATAACACCAGAAATCTGGCTGATGAGAAAAAAAAAACCCTTTCGTGGTTAAGTTTTGGTTGGTTGTGTTTCAAATATCTTGAAATGTGTAACACAGTGTCTAAGCAACTAATAACTGCCAATTAATAGGGTAAGTCTCAAAGAATTTTTAATCTGGTTGCAAAAAGAGCTATAACAAGAATGGAAAAAGGTGAACTTTTTTTAAAAAATAGAAGATTATTGGTTTGTGAATAGCTTGTGGTAACTTTGCAAGTCAAAAAAGTCAAATTTGATTAAACAAAAAAAAAAGCTGTCCGCAGTGTGCCGTATGAGATAACCCGTAGGTATTCCGCACTATTTTCAACATTATACTTACTTATGAACTACAATTCAATTAATAATTAACAAATACTAATCGTTCAGTTTATTTCATAACATTAATCACAATGAACCTTTCTAATCACGTTTCCATCTGACATCTTCTTGTTGTCTGGCATAATAAATACCCCCAATGGCAATATTAGTGTTCCATTGATCAATCACTGATGAAATGGCAGTAGTAATGGCCAATTCTTTAGAAATCTTAGATTCATCAATCTTGATATTCCAACCACCTGGACCTTTTGGAATGACTTCTCCGATTCTTTCTCTAACTTCGGATTCTTTTTCTCCCGGATTATGAACAATTTCTAAAAATCTCCCACTGGTAGTCCAATGATATTGTTTACCATTAGATAATGTGAATTCACGATAACTTCCAATGGCATCAACTCTATGATTAATAACATGCCAACCTAATTCGGCAGCTGGAATTTGATCTGGAGATCTAATCATTAAAACATTGGATCTTAAACCAGCACGAGTGGTGGCAATTGGTTCATCTTCACCATTAGGACCGGTTCCTAAGACTTTTGTTGAATACATTTTATAGGCCCCTTTCACCGCTCTAGATCTAACAAACCAATAGAGCCTCTTCTCAGAGTCACTAGGACCATTATCTCCTTCGGTGGTATCGTAAACATCATAAATTTTAGAACCGGTACCAAATCTTTTTCTAATAGCATATTCGGTCATTTTACTTTCATCTTGTTCAATAATCTTTGGAACATATCTAGATGCTCTTCTATGAGGATGAAAAAGAACCGCCTTAGCAACCACCAAGGGTCTCATGACTGGTCTCATAATTAGTTCAACAGGCATTGTAATTTATATTTTGTGATATTAATCAAGTGAGATAAATGAAGATTTAGCTGTTTTAAAAAAGGGAAATTAAGAAGGGACTAACTCTTGAAAGGCAAGAGAAAAGAAGAAAGAAAGAATATAAAAAATCAAGAGAGAGAAAAATTGATTTTTCTAAAGTTTTAAAACGATTTTTGGTTTTGTGACATTTTCTCTGCACAAGAGTTCTCTTCCTGTTAAAGAATCTTATAATACCACAATTTTCAAAGTTGAAAAGGGCGTTTTGCGCTTGAATTTGGCAATTGAATTCAATTCGATGAAATGATTGCCACAGTTATCACGTTGGAAGTTTAAAGTGTAAGACTTTCTATCGCTGTGCACTCTGTGGTTTGACAGCTGATAAGAAAGCTGCACATTGTGCAACTCACCAGGGCTAAATTATAGCGTGAAAAGCTTTTAACAACTATTACAAAAACTTATTATTCACCGTTCTTTGACTCAATTAGCCAGGATTGTGGCAGTGAATTTGTGGATCTTCGGTGGTTCAGGATGACAAATCTTTTAGTCAAGTCGCAGACAGAGATAATAGCTGACTCAGACTGCTAGCAAAGACCAATAATAACTCTCAATTGCAGTCTTCTTCTTTCCTTACGAAGTCTTTCAGTTTAAAAAAATCTTGTTCTTTTCAAAGTTCTTTTTAATTCACTTTTTACTCCCAATTTTCCCCCAAATTTTGCTTCTTTCTCGCAAAAATTCCAAAGTCTTTTGCAGTTTTCTGGGATTTTGGCTCGGGATGATTGGAAATTTCCCAAAATTTCTCTTTTTATCTTTCAGCAATCAGCTTAGGAATCTTTCATCTTTCATCTTTTTTCCCCGTACAACCATCGATCGCTACTTTCTTCCGCCCATAATCTTCTCCATCGTTGCCTCTTCTCATTTATAACCCTCGCAATTATCTCTAGAACCGTGTGGTGATTGACTTTTCAGCCAGTCCTCAATTTTTGAACCGCCGTTTAAAAAAAAAAATAAGTCCAATAACCACTAACTGCCGTCTTTTCTTCGTTTTGATCATTCATCTTCACTTTTATAGACTCAATATCCCTGCTAAATTGCAAGTAGGCTCTTTTTTTCTTGTTCTTGAACCGTTTTTTCCAATTGGTTGGTGCAATTCAACATGCCAATCCCCTTGAAACCCACAGATTTCTTGTTTGGAGGGGAAAGTCTGAGACTGAGACCATCGTTTTCCTTCAGTCGTCCTTCTGAAACATCTTCTTCCATTAGCAATAACTTCAATGATAATCAATTGACTTCAGTGCAGTCTGCTCCTCCACAAAACATTTTTGTTTCCAAAGATGAGGTGATATTCAATGAAAATTCTAATGACAATCATGATCTGGAGATTAATGGAATCCCAGTCCCATCCATCGAAAATAACATTCTATTGCCCAAGTTTCCCGATACTCCAGTGATAGAAACTACTTCTTTCAAAGCTTATTTAGTTTTGGCTGAAGAAAACATTTTTTTGCAAAATGAAGCTGCTGGTAGTAGTAGAACTTTAAGAAGAAGAGGTCAAAGAAGAGATCTTTTAGCTGCCAGTGCCAATGGCGGAAGTCTGCCGGGCCATAGTCATAATGAAATTTCTCTTGAAAATACAAATCCTAGAAATACAGTGTTAGAAGATCTGGAAAGCAACAATACTCATGATGAGCACAATACTTCCGCAAATACTAATGAGAATGAATCGGATTCAGTAGATGATGATGAAGATGAGTTACCGCCTACTTTATTAAGGGGTATATTAGTTTTTAGAGTCTTGAAACCAAATACAAAAGTCAAACATATCAATCTTAACTTTAGAGGAGATTCAAGGACAAATTGGCCTGAAGGTATTCCTCCAAAAAAGACAGAATTTGTGGAAACTCAACCGATTTTGAATAATCAATGGAATTTTTTCAATCAGCAAGATCATAATGTTCCAAAATATAGTAAAGGAGGTGCTGACCATATTAACACTTTACCTGATTATATTTTAAATAATAATAAAGTTGATAGTCTTGAATTAGATAACTTAGATTTGAATGATACTGTTAGCAATTTGTTTTCATCTTTAAGTGCTATTCCTTCAAATCTGTCACAAAAACTGTCAATTAAATCAAGAATTTTTGGTAAACCAAAAAATGTCTTTGCTAAAGCCACAAAGAAAAGTTTGGATAGATTGTCAATAGATGTTGATAGCTCAAAATCAGTGGGCTTAGAGCCTGTTAATTCAGCCACTACTTTTGATGGGAAATCAATATATTTTGATTCTCTGGGTAATTATGTTTTCCAACCTGGTGATTACATTTACAATTTTGAGTATGAAATTCCTCAATCATCACCAGAATCACTTAGTTTAACTTTTGGTTTTGTTAATTATTGGTTAAATTTAGAAGTGGGAAGAAGTGGGAAATTCAAATCTGCTTTGAGAGCCAAAAAGAAAATTAATTTAATTAGGACCAATTCTTCACAATCAATTGAGGAAAATTTTGATCCAATTATGATAACAAAAACTTGGGAAGATCGATTAAGTTATTCAATCTTAATCGCTTCAAATTTTGTGATTTTGAATAGTTTCATGCCTATTAATATTCGTCTTGTTCCAACTGATAAAAACGTCAAGCTTTATAAAATCAAAATTTTTATTGTGGAAATCTTGGAATATTGGTGCAAATCTAGAAAAGTGCATCGTCTTGAACCTCAAAGAAAGTTTCTATTATTAGAACATAAACCAAAAGTTGGAACAAATTTATTAAGAGATTTTGAAGATATCAAATTTGATAACAGTGTCATTTCTGATAAAACTGAAAATAGCAAAAACAAGAAAAGTCAAGCTTCCTCTTTAAATGTTAATGATGGCCCCTCATTATATTCAAATGACCGTTCATCAAACAATAGTACAACTAATACTGCTGCAACGCCTATAAACCATTCGACTCCATCAACTCCTACTATTAATCATAATGGTGGTAACTCTTTGAAAAAATCTGATAGTTTGAATAAAAAGAAAGGTAAAAAAGCAAAAAAAGCAATAGAAGATGATGAAAATGAATATATTAGTTCCAAAGATTTCAATTATCAGCTTTACATTCCAGAAACTTTTTCAAAATTCAGTTCGAAACTTCATCCAGATGCAAAGCATAAAAATATTCAATGTCATCATTGGATTAAAATTTCTTTAAGATTATCAAAAAAAGTGGATGATTTTGATATTGTTGATGATTCTCAGCAAGCTAGTTCTACTAATAATACCAATACTAATGGAGAAGTAGATAACCATGAACATCACCATCGACTGAGTTTTGCGGGAATTCCGAAAATGAGAACAAGATCTAATAGTAATAATGGTCAAAATGATAAAGTTCCTGAAGAGAAGCCAAAAAGAAAACATTATGAAATTTCTATTGATTCGCCAATTAATTTGTTACATCCTCTTTGTACTCAAGCCAATACATTATTACCTGCTTATGATGGAGTAGGGTTATATGATCCCTATACCTATGCTAGAAAAAAAGAAAGTGGTGAAATTGAAATTTTAACTAATAATAAACCTTTATTCCCTCCAGAATCACTTGTTACTGATGCTTCTGAGGCTAATGTTAATAATACCAATATTCTAACTACTGATGATGCAATCGAAGACCTTTCGAAACTTAATCCATTAGACATTCATAGAAAACCAGCAATTTCTACTGCAATCAAAGATCCATTACCTTATGATCATGTTTTGGGTAAGAAACCAATGTTGGCAGATGAAAGTTCTGATGACGAAGATTCTAAACCTTTTATGACTGGAGAGAATTATGAAACTTTGGATCATGAATTTACTGGCGAAGTTACTGCTGATATGACCTCTGCTAATTTATATTCACCGGGAGCAGTTGATTTGGATTTGGTTTCTGCTCAAGCTCAGCCAATGAATCCAAATATTCCACTGGTTGCAATGTCACCAACAAATTCCATGGCTCCAAATGAAAATATTGACTTCTTATTAAGTCCCAACGTTAAACCAGTTGATCCAAATTCTTTACAAGTTCTGCCAATTAATGCTAATCAATTATCTCCAAATTTTAGAGCTTTATCTCCAACTTTACAAGCATTATCACCAACATTAAATGGTACTCCAATTAAATCACTGGCTTCAAGTATCAAATCTCCATTATTAGTGGCTACAACTCTGGCAACTAATATGGGTCATAGTAATAGTGTTTTTAGTAACGCTAATACTATCAATGATACCTCAATGCATTTATTAGTTAAACCACCAATGAAGCCACCAACTTATAAACAAAGTATTGGTGAAGTTCCGTTAGATCATAATTTAAAAATCCCCAATTTATTATTATTAGATAATGATGAAGCAATCAAAGGCCCGCCTCCACCAGCTTATGAACAAGCAATTAAACCAAACGATATGAGAAACCTACGTAAATGGCAACGAATTGAAGATGAAGACATTGATACTGATGGTGATGATATTGCAGAGAATTTCTCATTTAGAGGAGAAGACCCAAATTTACCAAATAGTATTATTAGAGCAGCTTCACCTAAGATTACCGCCACTTCTATATATAATGATGATTCAAATCAATATTTGGATATTACCTCAGCTTTATTAAATCATAATGAAAGCGGTAGTATTATTGATGATGTCTCTGATATTGAATTAGAGAATAATAATCATAATAATAATAATATTGATAATGTTCCAAAAAACTTTATTATTGAAAATGCTGATAATGACGAAAGTGAAGAAAGATTAAGATCTGGTAGTTTTGCTTCATTACCAAGTGAATTTTCTGCAGTTACTAGTTTTGAAGGTATTCCAAATGCAATTGATAAATTTCCATTATTAAATGCAGAAGAATCAACTACAAGTTTACTTAATAAAGCACCATCAAGAATTTCTACTGCTTTGAATAACTCAAGTTTAACCAGTCTTTGGAGTCCAATGAAACTTAATAATGGCATAAAAAATCCATTATCGAAATTAAAATTCAATAATTTAAAAGATAAACAAAATGGTAATAGATCCAAACCAGATTTACTTGATATTGATAATGATTCAAGTAATGATTTAGGGCTTCTATAATTCAATGGTTTGGTTGTATATTAACTAAACTTTTGAATCTTTCTTTTTAAGGAACGTTGTTATTACATTAATTTATGTGGCTAATTATAGACTTTTTCAAATATAATTTAAGTTAAAATTTTTATGTAATTTAAGAGAACTTTTTTTGATTTAAAATTTCTTTTTGTAAATTGTAAGATTAAATCATACTGTTGAATCACACTGAATCTACTCATGAATTGTTAAAAGTTGATAAGAATAATAATAAGTTATCAATTTACAAAAATAAATTAAAATAACGATTTTTTTAATAAAATAAACAAAACAAAAATAAACTAAACGTAGATTAATAACTAGTATTATCATATAATTTTAATAAATCTTCCCAATCGCCATTCTTTCTTAAATTCCAATAACTTTTTTCACCTTTAACAAAACTCCAATTTAATAAGATTCCGTCGGGACTCATATCTTTATCACCTTTTATGAAAAATTTTGGTTCATGAACTTTCCCTTCATTTCTTCTATCCCTTTGTAATTGTTCTAATTGTAATTTTAATTCTTCTGCTACTTCAACTTGTCCATTTTCATAATTTTTTAAATCTGGTCGAAGTCTTGAGTCAGTTGGTGGTAATTTATTTTTTTCAATTATAGTAACTTCATTCAATTCAGCTGCAAATTTTGTAAACCCCCATTTTTTTGAAGAATTTGGTAACAATGGATTAGCTTTCCAAATTATTGTTGAATCTGATAAACTAGAAACTTTATTATTGATTTGATTAATTGGAATTAAATTCAATTTTTCTTTCCATAATCCTGAAAGACAACTTTTCAGTAAATTATCATTTTCATCGAAAGCTTTAATAACTACTTCTTCTGATTTACCACTGAACATTCCTCCTGGTTTAAATTCAGCAATTGATTTTTCACCAGTTGAACAATTAATTGTAATACTATCAATTGGCTCAATATATTTTTCTCCAGCAATTAAATTTCTTAATAAAGTTGTTGGTTGATTCCATTCAAAAATTTCACCAGTTTTTTTAACTTTTAACTTAAATGATCCTTTATTAATGATTTCTAATGATTTACCCCAAAATTTATTAACTGGCATAATAGTACTATTGATTTCCCAATTTTCATTATCAATATGAAAACAAAATATTAAAGGTTTATGACTAACTTTTTCTAATAGTAGTCGATAGTTTAAATCGTCTCTAACTAATTCATAAGTTTCCCCTAATAATGGCATAAAAGGTTTTCTAATATTTCTTTCTTTTGATCTTAAAGATGATAAATAACTAATAGCAAATGCAGAAATATATAATAATTTTTCTGTTGGATCATCTTTCAATAAAGCTTTATCAATTAAATCAGTATATTCAAACATTTCTGCAAATTTTTGTAACAAAGTCAACGGTTCATTGGAAGTAACTGGCATGGCAATTGATGACATATCTTTACCAACATTTTTTCTAAAAAATTGTAATAATGATGGAGGAGTAGTGGTGCAATCTTTAACCGTAGTTCTTCTTTTAACAATCGGCTGATCTTTAATTTCATTTAACGGATACAAATCATCTTCTCCATACTCTTCCTCAACAATTTTTTTTGTGGTAATTGTAGCCACATCAGATTCTTCGGCATGTTCTGGTTTTTGAGAATTTTCTGAACTTTTATTGATTAGTTGACCCAAAACATTTTTTTGATATTTCCTAGAATTTTTCATTCTTAAAGCAGTTCCATCATCTTCTTCAACATCATCATCAAAGTCGTCAGTACCATCAATCAATATAACTCCATCAGTTGAATTAATAGACTCAATATATTCATGAGCATCAAAAAAATCTTCTGATAAAACTGTTTCTGCAAGTGAAGAACTAGAAAGATTTCTAGAAATCCCAGGACGTTTATTATCAGGCTTAGGATTTTTTTTGTTCTTTTCAATTTCTGATTTTTGAATTTCAATCATTTGATTTATAATTGTTTCGATTTCTGATAATCTTTCTTCAACGTTTTTCATCTCATTGATTGAACTTTGAATTTTATTATTATCCAAAGTATCTTCAATTGAATTATTCGATTTATTTTTACTATTATAATTAGCACTAGTAGTTGAAGGTCTTCTAAAAAATGACCGGCTTTCTTTAGAATCATTAGAATTAACAGACGAACTTGATTGTTTTCTATTTAATTGTTTCAAAGTACTTGGAGGAGTAAAACTACTTAATTTTGGGGTATCTGGAGTAGTTTTCTGAATTTCTTTTAAATCATTTAATGCATTAGCAGCTGATTTCTTAGTTGACAGTAATTTTATTTCTAAAGATGATAATTTATTCATTAATTCATTATTACCATCATACTCTCTTGGTAAAGCAGGTTGTGTTGCACTATTGAATTGCCCACTTCTTAAAATTCCATAATTATTATCATAGTTAGCTCTTAATCTAATAATATCCAAAGCACTAACCCAAATTTCCCAATCAGTTTCCGTTAAAGCTTTCAAATGCCAAATTTCGACTCCAGAATCAATATTAATTTCTTTAGTTTTTCTATTAGCAGTGATTTCTACCAATTTGACATGCATTGAACCTCTTTTAGGAGAAGTTTGATTTAATCTATATTCAATAACCCCTTGTTTGAAATTTAATGAAAAAAATCTTTTGGAAAATGATTTAGAATTCTTCTTTCTTTTCTTTTTTAACAAAATTCCTTCAATGTATTGACCATTTTTGGAAGTTATCACATTTTTGAACAATTTTGAATCAGTAGTACTAACACTCGTATTTGATCTATTAAGTCCATTGGAATAAATTGGATTATGACCAGGAGTACCTTGATCGTTGGAATGATTACCATTCAAAATTGGAGATCCGTTGGGAAGCGATTTGTTAGTTTTAATCGAAGTAGTGGAATTAGATCTATTTCGACGAGATAATGAATGGCTACTTTTTTTTCTGAATTTTGAATGTGGGGGCTCAAGATTCATATCAGCCAACGCAGTATTATTATTATTAACAGCGGTGGGATTAGAAGCAGTACCATTAGCAGGAGGATTAGACTTTGTTGGAGAGCTATAGCCAGAACCAGAAAGATTAAAAGTTTGAATTTCGTTTAATTTAGCTAATAACGGGAAGTCTTTATGGTCTGGAGATATAGTGTTTTCCGATAGTAAGTTGGATAAAGTATAAACTGAGCTGGATCTATTTCTATTATCATTGCCATTCAAAGGAGGAGCAAGAGATCTGGGTTTGATCTCCATGTTCAAAGAGGTTGGCGTGGTCAAACCAGAGTTGATATTAGTATTTTCACTTGGTGCTGGATTAGCCGTGGAGGTCTGATTGTCCACCGATGAGGAATCAACTATATTACTGTTATAAACAGGATGGTAAAAATACTCATTGTGATTAATCTCGGGAATTTCCTCATCTTTAAAAATCTGAGCATTTTCGTCTCCAGTTTCTAGCAGGCTCAGTGGCTCAATAAACTGAGTGAACAAAACTTTCTTCCCGTTGCTAATAGAGAAAGTGTTATCAAAAACAAAAGCATAAGCGCCGCCTTCATGATCTTTGACCAAAAACTCATTCTGTTGCAACTCGTTACCGGGCAATTTCCCAAAATCATACAATAAGACGAGGTTAGAGTTGGCCATGTTTTCTTCCAAGGACAACTTGCGCTTGTTTAGGGCCCCCGAATTAGATGAATTGTTGCTGCTTTGAATGGAAATGGTGGTGGAAGAGCCAACTGGCTGTTGTTTGGATTGTTGTTGTTTGTAGATACAAAACCGAATGGATTTTTTCAAGGGCTTGACCTGCCACTTGACCACAGAGTTGTCGGGGACGTTAAGCCATTTGATGGCGAAACTCTTAGAATGGACCTCGTAAGTCTCCATTACGACTCTTAAAATGACTGATTTGGAGATAAATTTGCTGACGATTGAAATCAAAAAATGAAATTTCCAAACGCGTGTTGTCAAAAAAAAGCCAAAAACTCTCCGCTCTGGCTCGTGGGCCACGCCTCTTACATAGAATATATCCAAAAACCAACAACTTCTTATTAATGGCTAATTGGTACCAGTTTCCGCAATAATCGCACCACTGTGCCACCCAGCAGCAGTAATACCCAACACTAAACACCCCTCTGGCAAACTGACTTCCTGTGGTTGTTCAATGTAACAGTCCATACGATCTACTTTGAACAACGCATTTACCCACTTATTCCCTTGGCCTAAACATCCACAACTTCTTGGTTCTCTACCCCAACTCAACATTTTCCCGTCAGAAGTTAATCCCAAATTATGGTAATCTCCCATGGCTATATTGATAATGTTTCTTTTTTGCAAACCTTTGAAAACCTTAGGTTTTGTGGAATCTGTATCTCCCAAATATAAGTTATCAGCGTTGGTAAACACCGCAAAGTGATTGTAACAACCTGTGATTTTTTTGTATTTTTCACCTTCATGTTTATGTAAAATATCATTGAACTCAATCATATTTTCAGCAGTTTCTGTTAAAATTGAGTCAATGTTTAAATTATCACTGATTTTTAATTTAAGTAACTGTCCATCTTGATTAATATAGATCAAAAATCCACTTCCTAACATATAATCCACCACATTATTCTTGGTTCCAGGAACTATTCTATAATTAGTCTCCACTGCAAAATCTAAACTATCACTCTTTTTGATATTCTCTCTAGAATTCCAAACCAAAATTCCTACATTGATTAAATAGCATGAGCTTAACCCCCACCCAGCGGCAATTTTACTAACGGTTCTATTTTTGAGAATATTTTCCTTGGTGAGTTTATCATAAAATCCCACTTTGACCCCAATGATTTGACCTGGTGCATCCCAGGTCCAAATTTGATTACTAGAATCAAGAACCATAAAATGAGTTCGTCCACTAGAGATATCAATAACTTGACTATTTTTGTTAGATGGAGTCCGGGGAATATATTTATAAGTGATGAAATTGTTCTTAGAAATTTCTTTGATTTCTTCCACAACTTCTTTATCATAATACTTGTCAGGATTAATTTGTCTTTCATCAAGAGTAGCATTCGGAATACTCCGTGTGGGGCGTCTACCAACCAAAAATCCGTCTCTCGTAAATGCACTTCTGATTCTCTTAAATACAGGATCGAAATCAGGCTCATCAGGTCCCGGGGTACTTTTATTCAGAGTCAACCCAGTACTGAAGATATTACCCTTAGAAGTGATGACATTGAAACCAAAACCTCCTGCCAGGAAATTCGTAATTGTAGCATCCAAATCCTCAAGTTTTTTTGGTTTATCAATAATTTCGTCATTACGACGAGATCCATATCCAAGTCTGGCTTGTTCATTACTACCCCAGGTGTATAAATGGGCTTGGTTACGTAATTGCACAAGTTTTTTCCAATTGATCACATTGGAATCAAGCATTGGGGTAGAATTATCTTGAGAAAACTTCTTTTTGAATAAAACTTGGTAAAAGAAGGAAGTGGTTAAGAGTAAATGTAATCGGTGATTAGGGATCAATGACATGGCTTCAATATCCTTAAGACTGAGTTGGGGAACCACATGGTAAAGGATAATGTCCTCTCCTAAATCAAAAATTGAACTGGTCATGATTGATAAAGAAGAATCGGTGGCAATTGGAACAGGATTAAGGCAAGATTTAAGATTTGATGTTTTGGAATAGTTAATATCAAATCAACGGGGAAGTAAGGCTCGTAACCCCGCATGCACGAATATTTCAACATGATAGAAAAAATGATAATTTTCTGGTATACTACTGCAATCTTCGATAGGTGGAATAATTTAAAACTAACAGAAAATTCAAAAGGCTTTCATAAGGTTACTTGAATTAGGGGAAAAAACTACATTGATCGAGAAACTCGGAACATATTCTCATTAAATAAGCATCACTAATACAAAAGATAAGAGCAAAGTATCAAAACTTAACAAAAAAACGTAACAAACAAATAAAAAAAGTTAATTAACAAATAAATTTTTTAGCTTCTAAAATTTTTGCTTCTAAAGAATCAACTTTACTGAAAACTGGGGCAAAAAGGGCATGGATATCGGGATGATAATTTTCTAATAAACTAACAAAAGTTTTATTATTATCATGTAGTTTATCAAGACTTTTCGAAGTAACGGTTTCTACACCATTAGCATCATCAATATGTTCTTTGGCAGTAACAATGGTGGTATTGGAAACAACATCATCTTCTTCTATATCTTCAAACTTAGATTTGGTAAATGAAGTTTGTGATCCAAAGATTGTTCCTTGAAGGAATTTTGGTTTATTATTAATCGCGTCAGAAGAATTATTATAAATTGATCTAGTTTTTCTATCCAATGAAGTATTGGAGCCTATGAAAACTGATGAATTTGGAGTAGTTTGTTCTTCTTCATATGATCCATCCATATCCAAATTTTCCGGACTAGCGTGGAAAGTTGAATTGGTGGTAATGGTAGTAGCATTTGAATTAGAAGCTAAAGTATGTGTATGAATGGTATCTTGATGATCAACGGTTTTTAAGAGTTCTCTCATAGGTTCTTCTTCAGTTTCTGATCCTTCATCTGAAAGATCATCGAAAGTTTTATCATGTATAATATTGGAAAACTCGTTTAATTCTAATCCTCTAGTACGAGGAGGAATATCTTGATTCTTAGACTGTGTTAATGATTTTGATGGAGAAAGTAAAAGTTTATGAGTTTTATTGGTCATTTCAAATTCTTTGTCTTCTTCGTCATCTTCTTCATCGGTTCCAAATCCATTCAATTCATTGATTTGTTTATCAATTTCACTGATGGTATCACTAGCAAGATCTCTTCCTGATGAAGCAGACATCAGAACATCATTGATTGAGGGTTCTTCAGTCTTTAATGGGGATTCTGGTAATGTATGTTCATCAATTGAATCATCATGATAAATGTTAACTGGGGATCCCAAAGTTTTCTTTGCATCTTCATTATCAACCGGTGATTTATTATGACGACGAACTTGACGTGGACGACCTCTATTATCTTCGTTTTCATCTTCCGTTGTATAAGCATCATCGTCATCATCATCATCTCCAAAATCAACATGATCGGTAATATCACTATAATCTCCTGAACTATTACTTTTTCTCTTAACATTAAGTAAATTATTGTCAGTCTCAGAAGAATTATTCAGTGGTTGATGATTATAACTTGGGTTTCTACTATTTATCGAGCCAAAATTAATACTGCTACTATTACTGATTTTCCCTTTAAGACCACCATTATTGATTGTGGAATTACTTAATTGTAATGAATTTAAAACTTGGAATTTGGTAGGTGTTTGATTATTAGAAATATTAGTATCTGATTCAAATTCTGAAGAACTGGGAGAATAATCTCCTATACTATAAGTTGAAGAAACGGTAGCCATAGAATCAGTTCTTTTAGCAAATGATGAAGTAGGATTTGGAGCGATTAGGGTATTGTTATTTGATGGAGGGGTGGTTTGGATCATGGAATTCAAATTACCATTACTATTACCAGTAGCAAGATTATTTTTTGGAGTTGTAGCTTCCATTAACATGGTTTCCATATCTTGAGACTTTCTAAAACTCATAGATTCAGCATCATAAATTGAAGATGATCTATTATATAATGACATATCATCATCAGAAACAGAAAGCATAGAGTTTCTTTGTTTGGAACCATCGTCGTTTGTAAGACTTTGAGGACTAGGAGTTGCTGAAGAAATTGATGGTATATTAGAATTGGGGGATGATGAATATTTATCAGAACCATTAACGTTCAAATAACTATTATTTCTATTAGCAAGATGTTGTTGATGTTTTGAAGTAGTTGGGGTAGGCGACCGTTTGATGGTGGTTTTATTATTTGTATTAAGAGAATCGGTTTTAAATAAAGCAGCATTTTTTAGATTTTCAATTGACTTCTTGCGAATTTTCGACACCACTAATGGAGCTGGAGAATTTTCTTCTCTATCAACTTCTTCATCACTATCAATATTATCCTCTTCTTCTTCATCCATATCAATTACTATTTGCTGTTGTTGAATTGATTTAATATTTTCTTCATTGCCATCCAAAGTATCATTATCATCAGGTCTTTTATTGACATTTTCATCTTCATAACCTTCTTGATCATAATAATCTTCTTCATCTTCATCTTCTTCATCGTAATCATCCGATAGTTCATCATCACTAATAAAAGCTGGTTCACTATACTCAACAGTTTCATTAAAAATCACACTTTTACTACTACCACCTTTCTTCCTTAAACTACCTAAATCACTATTATTGGTTAATTTCGAAGCTTTTCTGGTTAAACTTAACAAACTTTTGCTTTTCTTTTTGTTTTCTTCTTTACCAATTCTTTCTAACTCTTCATTTTTCCAACAATTTAACCGGGCCAACCTTTCCCCAGGAGTTTCAAGACATTCAGCAGGAGCAAAACCAATCTTCCCATCTTTTACTTTTTTAATTAACCACCAATAACTATCATCATCATTTAATAATATCACGGCATCATCGTATTCTAAATCACACTGTGATGGGTCAGGCCCACTGAATTCATATAACGCATATAATCTTCCAGGATGAAGTTCTTTGGGGGGTGATAAGGGGAAATCTTGTAATAATACTTCATTCTCAAATGGGTCTTCATCATCAATCATATTATCATCGTTAGTCAGATGGGATCCCAGTCGATAATTCCCTGTTTCTTCATAATCTTCTTCAGGGCTGGTGTTACTATTATCATGTTTATCAGAGGAATTTAAAGAGTTTGAACGACGAATAATCACACTGTCTTCAGATATCGAAGAATTAGTAGTACTGGCACTATTGCTTCTGCGACGATTGTCGTTATTATCATGGTTGGAACTCAATAAACTTAATAATCCATTACCTTCTTTTTTGGACTCTGAACTGGATGACGATCGTCTATTTATTGAATCAGCATATAAGGACGAGTCATTGCCGGTGTTCTGTTGTTGTAGTTGCTTGCTGTTGGACGAGCTTGATCTCCGCAAGCTCATGAAGGACGACACCATGGCGTTTATTGATGAGAAGTTGTGAAGTTGGGAGGTTTTTGATTTGTTGTTCCTTTCAAATCTGATTAACATTTTTTTTCGTGTGTCGTCTAACAAGTTTCAAATCCCACTCATGAGCTCATGTATTGTCACGTGCATAATTTTTCCCTTTCATTAAATTAACCCTTTTTATCCAAAAATGTCTGATAAAATGATTTACCAGTAATAAACGACAATGTAAGAATCTTGGTTTTGCTGACTTTCGTCTATTTTCAGCTGTTATCATAGTAAATGGACGGGTTCTTCGGTAAAAGAAAAAGGGATCCATATAAAAACTGATATCCCTTAATGCCAGGGGTAATTAATTTAATCCCAACATTTTGAGCACTGTAGACAAAACTTGTCAATATCAACAAACTCAATGTTATGTCTCAAGACCAGCATATAATTTTTGAAACAATTTTGTAAGACAGAAAGGAAACATGATGTTTCCAATCAATATTGATTCCACAACTAGTAAAGTTTAGTATATCGGTAGTCAACTTTAAAGTTTTTTGTCGCCGATAGTTTTGCTTCTTGAATATAAACATCAAAATTCAACAATCGCTTTAAGTGTAAGTTATAACGTACAAATTGTATCTATCAAAATCATCAGCATCAATTAACTAAACAAAACAAGTTTAAAAAAAAAAAATATCTAGACTACTTCTTCAGCTTCTTCAACATAATTCTCGCCTTCTTCATCACCAATTGCCGTCTTTTGACTGTTAACTTCTTCAGTTTTGTCTTCTTTCTTATCATTTTTCAAAAAATTCTCAGGATTCTTAATTAGACAATAAGGAAAATTGTACCAGAAAACCCGAGGGCCAAATATACTGCATTCCTATATCTCATAGCAATTTTATGCTTAGTAGCATCATCATTCTTATCAAACTTGTGAGAACCCACAATTGAGTTCACTAAAGCAGTAGAAAAAGATTGACCAATTTGTCCAACAGTTTGACCAACTCCCGAAACCACGCCTTGTAAATATAATGGAGCATTTTGCATTAATCCAAAAATGAAAACCACCATATAAAGATTTACAGCATATCCAATGAAGAATTGACTGACAAATTCAAACTTCCAATATGAACTATGGATATGGTAATCGAATCTAGATAACCAAATGGACATTCCTAGTTGAATAGCTCCCGAATACATGAGAACAGCTTTAAGTCCAAATTTACTGACAAAAATTGGACTGAATAACATTGATCCACATAATAATCCAACAGACAAAGGCAAAACTTTAACTGAAGCAAGTATGGGAGATTCATTCAAAATGTACTCATAATATTCCACTAAACTAGTTTGATAAACCACAAAACAAGCCAATTCAAGAAGGGCACCAAGAAATAAAATAGCAGCATTAGGAATTTTTAAAATCTCTGCTGGAAATAAAGGTTGAACAGTGTTTAGCCAACTTTTGTCATCTGAATTTTTATCTTTAATTTGATGATTTTTAATATAAACCATTTCAAAAAGGAAAAAAGTCACCACGAGAGCAAAACCAATTGGTAAAGAAAGGTAAACTTTTGGAGAATTCCATTTTTCTCCAGCTTCAGTGAAACCAATAATGACTAACAACAAACCTGAAACTAAAAGTGTAACCCCAAGAAAATCTAATTTCTTGAAACTCAAGTTTTTATGAGCTTCCAATCTTTTAGTTGGGGCCAAAACGAAGAATGAAAGAACTGTGCAAATAGTAGATAAACCAAAAGTTAAATAAAATAACCCTTTATAGCCAATACTTGACTCTGCAAAAGCACCTCCAAGCACAACCCCAAGTCCATAAGAGGCTGTCATACTAGCAGCAGAAATTTTAACCGGCATTAATCGTTCGTGAGGAGCAAAATAATTAGCCACTAAGGCAAAACTTGAAGGGATCAATGAGGCTCCTGCAATCCCTTGAAAAGCTCTAAAGACAATAATTGCGTAAATTGAAGACTCAACAACAGCAGTAAGTAATGAGAAAAGAGCCATGACGAAAGTACCAATAATAAAAAGATTTTCAGGACCGATAATGTCCCCTATTTTTCCAAAGAAAATGATGAAAGCTCCAAGAGTAAGAGCGTAAACTGCTAAGACCCATGACACAGTGGTTAATGGAACCTTGAAAATCTCCTCAAAAGAATAGAAAGAAGTTATTGAACCAGTAACATTTAATTTATCCACACATAGACAAATATTGATTAAACAAAGACTGATATATCTATTTTGAAACTTTACGGGTACCTTGTTTCTGACCACCTGCAAAGACAACAATATTTTTTCCATCTTAATTTGAATATATAAGAAACGTTGTGAGGTTTTTCAAGATATTTTACCGATTTTAAGATATACTTATACCAGAGCTTCTTATTACGAAAATCTGGTTCTATATCTAGTTCCTACATCTATTTCCTATATCTGGTTCCTATAACTTGCACGTCAAAATTTTTGCTGCTGATCCGCACTTTTCTCTTTCCGATACGACTATCCTAGAATCTTTAACTCCACTACGGAATTAGAAAATACGAATTTGTTGACAGGATTCTACACCTACGGCCCATATTAACTAACAAAAAAACAAAAAACACGTATTCACAAATTCCGTCCGATGATCAAAAGATTCAAAACTACTGCTGACAGTCCTTGGCGAGTATATAAATTAACAACAGAAAAAATTAATTTGAAATTAGTCTTTAATTTATTATAGCAAAGAATCACTTGACATTTTGACCCAAACTGCAGTCACTTTCTCTTCTTTTGAGGCTTTTTTGTCATAATTAATTAATCTTAAAACAATTGTTTGATTCAATTTTAAATCAATTAACTCAGAAAATCCCGCTTAAATCCCGTCTTCTCCAATGGTTCAAAAACATGTCTCATCCGATAGTCACGTGCATCCGCCCGATGCCAAAACAATTTCAATTTAATCACCACAAGCTAGCAAAGCATCTCCTCCAGAGTTTCCTTCCCTTTATTTTTCTTCAACCATCTTTTTTATGGCTCTGGCCACTGTTCTTTCCCATCACCCACCATGCCTTTAAACCTTTTCCATCACTCCAAAAAGGAAAAGGACGCTTCACAGCAGCCTTCAAAATCCCCCTTCTCTTCCACTCGTCGTCATAGAAACCAGCTGGGATCATCTAATACTTCATCTCATTCCTCACCAGTTCCTGATGAAGACAAGAATGTCTCTTCTGCATCCTCTGTGGCAACTAATGAATCTAAAGAAAAGGAAAAAAAATTGAGTTTGTTTAGTACTAAAAGTTCAAGTTCATTTCTTGATTTAAAACGCTCACAAACTGAAAGTAAACATAATGAACCAAGTAGAAAACATTCTGAGAGTATTTCTCTTGGTTCAATCAAACCAGGTGCAAAACGCGCTTCTACTTTTGAAGTGTCTACAGGAGGTCAAATCACCACTAATTTCGGAGCTTTAACTCATGCTCCGGGGAAGATTAATTTGATGGGTCATAGTGCTAAACATAATAATAACAATGATGGTACTTGTGTCAACACCGCAAGACCATTCATAAAACCTCCAGATGTTCATTGTCCCGTCATTATTGCTCCAAAAGCTTTACCTTCAATTGATTCCGCTCCAGTGATGAAAAAAAAATTGCCAACTTATAATCCATATGGTATTAGTTCCAATAGTTTCCATCAAACTTCTTCACTACTGACTAGACATACAAGAAATAATACTTCTAGAAGTGCGGCAAATACTAGTTCCTCGGTTTATGATGAAGAAAAAGTGGAGGTTTTACCATTACCTTTAGATGATCCAAACGATCATTTACCAGAAAGATTACATCAAAATTCTGATGAGCTTTATCCCACTTTTTCTTTACCTGAACTTGATAGTAATAAAAATAGAAAGTTAGGTGATGGAGCAAGTGCCACTGTTAGAACCATAGTTAGTGTTAAAGATAAAAAACTTTATGCTTTGAAAAAATTCACTTTATTTAAACATGAAAAACCTGCTGATTTTTATGTTAGATGTGCAAAAGAATTCATCATTGCAAAAACTCTATCTAGTTATCCTCATATTGTTACTACTTATTCATTGGTTAAAGTTCCAACAATTCATGAAATGTCAAGAGGTTGGGGATTTATTTTGGAATTTTGTAAAAATGGAGATTTATTTGGTTTAATTACAAAAAGTGGTTGGAAAAGTACTAGTAATGAAGAGAAATTTTGTCTCTATAAACAAGTTTGTCTAGGTATCAAATTTATTCATGATAATGATATTGCTCATCGTGATATAAAACCTGAAAATGTTTTACTAAATGAAAGAGGAATTGTTAAATTGACAGACTTTGGGGTTTCATGTAATGGTCATAAAATTCCTGGAGATTTTGATTCTCCAATAAATTTATCAACTTCATTTGTTGGTTCGCCTCCTTATGCTCCTCCTGAAGTGATGTATTTCAAAAGTTGGAATAAAAAATTAAAAGATGATCCGAATTTACCAAGATATGATCCTTTTAAAATGGATTGTTGGTCATTAGGAATGTTACTATTCTGTATGATTTATCAAGGTACTCCCTTTCAAGAAGCTCTTGCTGCAGATTCTCAATATAGGGATTATACTACTGCTTACGATCGGTTTGTTAGTAAAAATCCAGGATTCAAAAAACTAGGAAACAGATCGATCAAAGGCCCAGGAGTGGAATATAAATATGGAATTGGTTTTAAAGATTCAGGAGCTAGTAGAGTAGCTTGGAGATTTTGTGATCCAAATCCAAAAACTAGATATACTTTAGAAGATTTATTTAATGATAATTGGTTTCTTAATTTGGAAATGTGTCATGATGAATGGGATGAGGAAGAATTAATTCATAAAATGGCTGATGAAAAATATACAACTTCTGCAATGATTTTAGAAGAGATTGAGGAAAATGAAAAAAGAATCAAAAAAAAACCAGTGGAAGTAGAAAGTGATTTAACAGTAGACAAAAATGATCCAGAATGTATTAATGGCGCATCAGCTCCAAAATCTTTACCAAGTATGTTATTAGTTGATACTGAAAGAAAAATTTCTAATTCTCGATCATTAGACTCACCCAGTCCTCAAGCTCAATTATCCTCTACTTTGGCATCTCTGGAATTATTCCCAGTAGAAGAAGACAAAGATAAAGAGGAAGATGGAGAAAGTTTCCAAGATGCCGAAGAATCTAATGGAACAATTGAAGATATCAATACACTTCCTAATGAAGAAGCAGTTTCAGTATCTCAAGAATATACCAATGAAGAATTGATATCCAAACTTGAAGAAGAATCTACTAAGGAAACTAAAGAAAAAACTGCAAAGGCTGAAACCAGTGGACTTCCTTCGATAGACAATTCAAAGAATGATCAAATTGACGATGATGTTGATATTATTCAACTTTTAACTCATCAAGATAATCCAATTGCTGGTACAGATATATTTTTAACCGATTTGCCAATGGATCATGATAAATTTTGCAAAGGGAAAATTAGAAAACATCATCATACTAACGTTAGTGATATTACAATCAATGCTTTGGGTAAAGGAATGCAAAGTCCATATGGAGGTATTCTGTATAATGGAGGTTATTCTCCTTTGAATACTGGAAGATTGTATAGTAAAGTTTAAAGTTATGATTTGTTCTTTTATTTTCTAATATAGTTGAGTTAGCTCTGTTAAGAAAAGAAGCAACTTAGTAGTAGTCACTATATAATATGTTATGTTAACGCATTCAAAGGTGGCAGTTGTAGGTGTGCGGGTGTGGATTGAGTAATGTGTGGGTGTTTCTCTGAATTTTCAATCGATTTCAAGAAAACCAACAAAAACAACACAAAGATTTGCAATTGACCCAACCAACCATCCATCTATCCCAATTCTTTGCTAATTTTCTTTGCAATTCATCTTGTCATCATGTCTGCAGTTGCTGGAAAAGACAGGGACAACACTGTGGCGTTCTATCTTCCTAAGGAAAATACTGAAACTTTTCTTAAGAAATATTATCATAAAAAAACGGTGGAAATTCTTTTAACGGATGACACCAATCAACAACAGCAAGGAGGAGATGATGAGATTGTTACGGTGAATATTCCCAAGGATTTAACCGATGATCCAACCGAACTTTCCACAGTTTTGGAAAATTATACCTCTAAAAAAGAAATTTGGTTATCGGTTGCGGTTTCGTATGGTTTGCAAAATAAATTTGTTCAAGCGGAAGAAATAATCAAGACTGCTCTTGGTTCAAGTCAGTTCAATCAAGGCTCACTTGACGAGTATCCATTTAGATTATTTAACGCGGCTTTGAATATTAGAAGAGCAAGAATTTGTGATAATTTTAATCAAAGAGATGATTGTTTGAATAAAGCGAAAAATGAACTTGATATTGCCCTTTCTTTGAATTCTGTTGATGCGGGGTCTGATATTCTTAGAGCTGAATTGTTTAATTTAACCAATCCTGGAAACTTGGATAATTCTTTATCATTATACGAAGTTATTTTGAAACAACATCCTGATAATGTGTTTGGATTGTTTGGTAAGGCCAAAATCTTGTTAAAAAAAAGAAATTACTCGTTGGCTTTAAAGATTTTCCAACAAATTTTGATTTTAAATCCATTACTAAAACCAGATTCAAGAATTGGTATTGGTTTATGTTTTTGGTATTTAGGGGATCTTTATTCTGCTATGAATTCATGGGAAAGATCATTTGAATTATTTCCTAATGATTTTGCCAGTGGATTATTATTATCAATTGTCAAATTTAATAAGATTTTCAATGAATCATTAACTGATAAAGAATTTATCAAAGAATATTCCGAAGTTATTAATTTAATTGCGGATTATTATAATGGTAACAATTTACCAGGATATGAAAATGAAGAAAATGAAGATGATGATGAAGGAGAAGCCAAAAAGTCCAATACAATCGAATTAATCTACAAAAAAAATCCATATTTGATTAGTATTTTGAGCTCATATTTATTTTCCAAAGAAAAGTTTGGTTTGTTAATTCAATTAATTGAAGATTTTATCAATCATGATGTTAATAATTTGAATAATTATAATCCATTAACTATTAGTGATTTTTATTTTTGGATTTCTAGAACTTATTTCACGATTGCTGTTAATTATGAAAATATCCACGAATATAAAGATTTATCCAAAGATTTATTGAACATGTCAAAAGAAAAGTTACTTAATAGATCTCAACAATTGATTGCCAAATCATTATCATTTGATAAAAACAACATATTCACGAGATTTCTAAATGGTCAAATTTTCTATTACAAAGAAAACATTGATGAAGCAATTTTGGTGTTTGAAACTTTGATTAAAAATTTTGAATTATCGAGTAATCTTAATTTGAAAAACTCTCAAAAAGAATCCAAAAATAAATTGATTGAAATTCATTACATGCTTGGCTTGCTTTACCATGAGAAAGTCTTTGGAGAATTTGTGGAACTTAACAGTATCGATGAAAATGGGAATTTACAAAAAAAGAAAAATTTGATCAATGATGAAAATACAAAAAACATCAAAAAATCTACTGATTACTTGACAAATTATTTCAAATTGTGTTTACAAACCAAAGAATCAATTATTTTAAATGCTCATTTAACGTTGGCCAAAAATTATGAATACTTGAATGAGTTTGATAAAGTCTTGAATAATTTGGAAAAAGCCGTTGAGTTATATAAACTTCAAAACGTTAAGATTGACGAAACCACCGGAGCGATAAATATCAATGAAAAGCAAATCCCAACGGAGATCTTGAATAATATTGGAGTTTTCCAATTCTTGAAAAATAATTTAAATGTCTCCAAATCTTTTTTCAAACTTGCCAAAGACTCAAATGAGATTCTTGAAGATGAGTTCAGTAATAATAGAAAAATCACCATTGATTATAATCTTATCAGAGTTCAAGAATCGGAATTGTTAGTTAATAGTGAAAACGATGAAAGTATGTTAACTGGAAGTCATAAAATTGAAACATTATACAAAGAGTTACTCGTGAAGTCTCCAAATTACATTTATGCCAAATTAAGAATTTATTACACCTTGGCAAATGATCCATTTTATAATAATTCTGAACAAAACATTGATTATTTGGATGGAAAAATCCAAAAATTGTTATCACATAATGAAGATAATTTGGAAATTCGATCCTTTTATGGCTGGTTTTTGAAAAAATTCAACAAAAAAATTTCCTCCGTTAAGCAATCCAAAGAAAATCTTGAAGATAAGTTATATAAAGACACTTTAAATAAATTTGATTCGCATGATACTTACTCTTTGATCAGTTTGGGAAACATCTACTTATCCTTAGCCAGAGATGGGAAAAGCTTAACCAAACAAAACAACTACTTTATCAGAGCCACCCAATTATACCAAAAAGTCTTATCTATTGATCCAAACAACTTGTATGCGGCCCAGGGTATTGCCATTATCTTTGCGGAGTTGAAAAAATCTTATTTTGCCTTGGAAATTTTTAGAAAAATCAGAGACTCTTTAAATGACGTGTCAGTGTTTGTTAACTTGGGGCATGTTTTCATTGATGTGGGAGAGTACGGTAAGGCTATTGAATGTTATGAGATTGCTATCAATCGATTTGATAATGACAAGATCAAAGAGTCTGCATATTTAAACAACGAAGAAATCAATGAAGATATTAATGTGTTTGATGAAGAAATTGTTAAGAAATATTCTACAAATGAAAAGTACTTGAATTCTGATAATACAATGTTCACCTTACTTGGTCGAGCATGGTATTGTCGAGGAATTGGAGAAAAATCCTTGGAATCATTGATGAATTCCTTAAAATACACTAAGAAGGCATACTTGATGGCGATTATTAATCCAAAAAAAATATACCAGATTCCATCATTGAAGTTCAATATTGCCTTTATTTATTTCCAAATTGCTGAGTTTGTGAGAAAATCCCCCAAGAGTAAAAGAAGTTCTGAAGAAATTACTAAGACTATCAATAATTTGGAAGTTGCTATTACATTATTAGAAGAACTAGCCAAGGATGATCATCCACCGTACCCCGCTGAAGATTTATCACAAAGAGCATCAATGGGGACCAACACGATCAAGAATGGGTTATTAAAAGAATTGGAAATACAAAAAGCGTATGAGCAAAAATTCGCCGATAAGATTGAAGAAGGAAAGAAGATCAGAGAAATAGAAAAACGGAGAATGAAAGAAGAGCAAGAGAAATTGAAACTCAAGGAAGAACTCGAGCAGAAGAAATTAAGAGAAGAACGCGAAAAATTACAGAAAGACGCCCTTGAATGGGCCAATGATTTGGCGGAACGAAACCGGTTGGCGGAGGAGGAAGAAGCCCAGAAGAAGAAGAAGATCATCGATGATGACGGCTGGCAAAGTGGGGAAAACTCCGACGAGGAGTCCAAGGAGGTGAAGAAGAAGAAAAAAAAGGAATCAAAGAAAAGAAGTACGGAACCAAAGGAGAAGCCAGCTAAGAAGGCAAAGAAGTTGACAAAGAAGTATAAATCGGCCGACACCATTAATGATAGTGATGAAGAAGCAGAATATTAGGGTATGTAATTTTATTGTAATAAAGTATTTATAACATTGTAAAAGATTTTGTAAAACATATTGGCGATGAAGGTGAGTATTGGGGTAGATGTAAATTTATAGAACTAAAGTACGTAAGTAATAAGATAAACAAAACAAAAGAAACAAAAAAACAGCATCGTTTAGATTAGAAAGCATATACAATCACAGAGAAGAGTCATCCATAACTTTTTACACAGATCAAAACAATGAAATTAAAGTAATAACTTACAAACTTATCTAATAACGAATATGTATTTTTAATAAACTATTGGAAATTACAAAAAGCTCCCCCATCAACCAAGATTTCTGCTCCAGTAACATACGAAGCCAAATCACTGGCCAAAAAAATCGCAGCCCCGGCCAAGTCCTTAGGTTTACCAAATCTTCCCAAGGGGATTCTGCCAATCATATACTCTCTCTTCTTTGGATCGGACAAGTCTTCTGCATTCAACTTGGTCATGATGGTGCCAGGTAATAAGGAGTTACATCTGATACCGAATTCTCCCAAAGTGCACGCTTCACTTTGCATCATGGAGACGATCCCAGCCTTGGTTGGAGTGTATTGGACCTGTCCTTTGCCCCCGACTTTGGCACTGATGGAACTGACCCCGATAATGGAGCCTCCATTACCTTGTTTGATCAACTGTTTAGCAGCGGCCTGAGTTGCATAAAAACACCCGTTCAAGTTGATTCTGACGTGTTTGTCAAAGACACTGGGATCCATTTCAGGGAATGGTGAAAAATCACAAATTCCAGCATTGGAGACCAAGACATCAAGCTTCCCAAATTTTTCCACACAGGACTTGACCAAGATATCACTGGTTTCAGGGTTGGAAATATCCCCTTGGACGGCCAATAAGTCTGGAATCTCTGCTTTCAATTTATCCACCGCATTGTCGGGGTTGGAACGATAGTTGATACAGACTTTGGCACCATGGTTGTGGAATTCAACCGCAATGGCTCTACCGATTCCTGCAAGACCTCCGGTGATAATCACGACTTTACCTTCAACTAATTTGGACATTTTGATTTGTGATTAGTGAAGAAGAAGAAAAAAGTTTAAAAGTCGAGAATCCGGGGAATTTATAGCAAAAATCTGGGGAAAGTTTCGGCAATTTTCAAGATACGAGCCGAAGCATACTGGGGTAAAATTAAAAATTAATATGAACATTTAATAAATTATTTAGAATTATAATATAAGCAAGTAAAGAGCAATCGTAATCATGGAACATAAGGTGGAGGGAAATCATTTAGAAAATTATTTGTTGAAGAAACTTTTTTATAATAATCAGGATCATCAAAATAATTACTATTACGTTTCTTATTTAAATTAATTTTAATCATATCTGAAGAATTTTTCTTGAATCCTAAGGATAAACTTAACATTGCTTTATCATTCAAAGGACTTCTTAAAGATTCTTTATTATCATTTAATTGTGGTAAAATATAAGTTGATGGAGGTTTTGATGATTCTTTGATTGATTGTTTAATTTTTAATTTTAGTTGATCATTGGTTTGTTTTTTAATAGAATTTTGTTTATCTTTGTAGAAATTCTTCAAAAATTCTACACTAGCAGATGATGAACTTAAAGCTCTTTTTTCCTTAAATTTTTGATCTTTTTTGATGATGATATCTTCATCTTTAAATTCTTCCTCTTCAACAATGGTTGAATTATTGGAACTTAAATCTTCATGATTTTCTTCAATTGAATCATTATTGATTGTTGAATCATCACTGATCTCTGACTTGATTTCTTCCTTCTCAATTTTCTTTGATTTTTTACCCAATTTAATAACCCTTCTTTTTGGTTTTTTAACCAACTTCAATTTATTTTGATTTTTATTATTATAATTAATCAATTGATATTTACTAACATCGATGATTACTTTATCAATTGATTTATAATCATCTAATGAATTAACATTGAATAAATCAATTGGTAAACCATTTGAATATTTATGATTATTGAACAGAAAAATCACATTATTATCATTGAAATTATTATGATCATTGATCCACTTTTCAACCGCTGATCTTTGAATAAAATCTTTAATAATTGGTACGGTTAATGACAAAGTTTGTCTTGAACCACCAAGAGTTGCTAATCTTAAAAGATTACCTGGGGATAAATCTGGACCATCCGGATTGATATCAGAAAACATGATTACTTGGTTGTTATCATCATGATTTTTAATTTCTTTATTATTCCCATTTAATAATTGAGAATGAATATTATTGGTCCAACGTTGAGAGACTTTATACAAAACATTTGGTAAAATTTCTCTAAATAAATCTCTAATTTGATTTTCAATTTGAATTTGTAAAAAGTTTCTAATCACTGGAATTCCATCAAAAGTTGAGGAGACTTCAATATTTTCTAACGGATCATTTTTAAAAACCAATGTTAAACCTTTTGATTTATTAAAAACTATAATAATAATCCCAGATAAAATAATATTTGACAATTTCAAATGAATTGGGATATTAAAATTTTGATTAATATTTGATAAATCTGGTAAAATGAAATCACTCATATAATTATTAACAGAATTTTTATAAAAAACATTCATGGGATTTGCTTGAATTTTGGTTGATAAGTCAATATAAGAATCTCCAGTATATTTGATTTTGAAAATCCCTCTAAATTTATCATTATCCAAATCTCCAATTTCGAGGATTTCCACAATGGGGGCATTATTCCCAAAATTTAAATCTTCAATTTCTATATTTGAAGCTAATATACTGGGGCGTTTACCGGAATTCAAAGCATCGTTAAGAAGTCTTTTACTCCACGCAAGAAGCGACTCCTGTTCCAAAGAGTTCCAGTTGATGTTGACCGACATTACTAGCGGTAAGTGGGGATTATTTTGTGATATGAATGGGTAAAATTGTAATCTTTAACTCTTCTTTTTTAAATTTTTTGTTTTTGTTTTTTAAATTTTAGGAAAAAAGTCTGCTGATCGTCATGTGATACAGCATGTGATTGTTTATTCGACTTAATCATTTTTACCCTCTATACTAGTTAAATTGTTAGAACATTAGTATAGAATAGTCAAATAATTGCTGAAATCTCTAACTTTTGAATCATAAACTTCTCTTAACAAAAATCAACCAGTTTCAAGAGTTTGCAACCCAAAATATCACGTGCAAGTCAAGAAACCACGTAAAGCAAATCAAAACTCAAATCACAAACAAAATCATTGAATTCAACCTCATCTCATCCATTTTACAACCATGTCAAGTACTAACGATAAAGAATCCACTCCTCCCAGTGTGAATGAGTCAACTGCCACAACTTCTTCCCCAACTGACCAAAATAATCCCAAAAAAGTCTCATTTAATGAAGAAATTGTTGTTGAATCAAAAAACAATTCTGATCCTAATAATCTTATCAAATCCCCACCAATCTTAAAGAAACCAATTGAAAAATCCCCACCTCCTAGACCTCCAAGACCCATGAGTGCTGTTGAAAAAGCCAAAAATTCATTAAAAGAGGCTTTCCCCACTGTTGATGATAAATATATAACTGCGGTTTTAATTGCTAGTGAAGGGGATTTAAATCCTGCTTTTAATGCCTTATTATACATTTCTGATCCAGAATCCAAGATTGAAATTCCTGAACCCAAGGCCAAACCACCAGTTCCTCCCAAAAAACAAAGTTTACAAGAAAAAGAAGATGAAAGATTAGCTAGAAAGTTAGCCAAAGAATTCAATAAGCCAATTGGTCGTAATAATAATAATAGTACAATTAGAAGAGTTAATGAAGAACCGGATTTACTTAATCAATTCATTGATGAGGATTTACCACAATTAAAAAAACAATTTGAAAAAGGATTTGAAGAAACTAGTAAAAAAGTAGGGACTTTTTTCAATGGATTTGCCAAACAATTTCAACAAAATGATAGTGATGATGATGAGTTTGACGAAGATTATGGAAGATACCGGAATAAACAAACTAAAGCCAGAAATTATAGAAAATATGATGATCGAGATCGAACCACTAGAATGAATACTGCCAGAAATTCACAAAAAAATCTTAATGATGATGGTCAATTATTTGGAGCTTTAGGATCTTTGGGTTCCCCACCAACTTCTGCTAGAAATTCTGCCCAATTTAAAAGAAGTGATGATGAAGATGATAGTAAACCATATGAAGCAATTAAATTAACCAATAATGATAAAGATTTACCAATTGTTCCAGTGGCCAGTAACAAATCAGAAAAAGAAGAAGTTAAAGAATCAACAAAAAAAGAAAGTAAATGGCAACCATTAACTGATGTACCACCTCAACCAATTACTGATGATGCTTTCTTGGTCACCAGTAGTGATGATGAAGATGATGATGAGGAATCGGGTTTACCAACAGAAACTAAGAAATGAGTATAGTTTAATATTATTAGTTGTTTTTGTAATTTTAATGTAAGTTGACCCTGGTAAGAAATTGTCGTAAGTTGACCCTGATAAGAGATTTAAGTAACTAACAATTCCCAGATTATTCATATTTAGTAATAAACAGTTAAATACTAGAAATTTTTCTTCAATAATTGCACTAATTTTTTGTGGTAATGTAGATGCCAGGGCGATATCCAACTAACAGGACAGACCCACCACTGGGTAGGAATTTGCAAAATCAATAAATAGAGATGAATCTCCCATTACACAAATTCTCTTATAGTTACTGACTTATCATTATTATGAACTTCTATATTTGGTATTTTATTCATTTAACGCTTGGGATGATCGCGATTAAGCAAAAAAGACTCGAAACCTTGAGCCCCAACCCCAGCATCCCAATCAGCTCGAACTCGTTCCCTGTTATCAGTCCCACCTTAATCGTTAAGAAAAGCAACAAGAGCGTTTATAGAGACTACGAGGTATCTGTTACGACTCAATACCCAGCTTCATACACCAAACCCATCCGCATTCCAGTAACTGAGCATGAGAAAATGACAAAATCCGTGGATAGAATCGTGTTTGGGAATGGAGAGGAGAAAACAGAGAGAAAAGTTTATACTATTCATAATAGTCTTGTGAAAAGTGTTAATTTTAATAATGATGTTCCCGAGTATGTTCTCGCTTTTTGATATTTATTTCTGTTCATTTCAATTCTCGATTCTATTGACTTCAATTCTATGGCTTTTCTTAATCATTTCTTTTCATTTTAATAAATATGCACTTATACATTTCTACAAACAAACAGTAAAACAAACAACCTCGTATATACTAACATTACTTAACAACTAAAACTTATTCTTCATTTCACGAAGAATATCCATAATTTGAGCCCTTGATTTGTTTTTCCCATTAGTAGCCTTAATTATCTCATTATCATTCAACTTGAAGAAGGGGTTGGTATTCAATTCGTCTTTCAAAGTGAACATCCCACAAATAAACTCGTCTCCTTCAGTTTCATACTTCTTGATGTAATCTTTCAATGATTGAGAATTGGGTAATACTGACAAAGCGAATTTGGCATTACTTTTAGTATATTCATGACCGGGGAAGATTCTGGTATTCAAATCCACATTTTTAGGAATGATATCAAACATCACTTTGACCATATCCTCTCCATTACCTTCAAAAAACCGTCCATTACCCAAATGGAAGATGGTATCCCCTGAAAACAAGGCTTTTTCATTGGTAATGGTGTCCTTAACGTACCAACAAATGGAATCTTTGGTATGACAAGGAGTATGAAGGGCTTGAATTTCAATTGATTCGCCTAGTTTCAAAATCTCCAAATGTTTGGGAGTATAAGTGACTTTTGGAGATTGGAAACCCGCAATACAGGGAAAGTCTTTAACATCATAGAGGTCTTCGAAGTACTCCAACAACACAGAATTGCCCCCAGAATGATCATAATGATGATGAGTATTGACCACGGCTTGGAACTGGTAGTCTTTGCAATTATTGGATTCCAAATAGGGGATCACTTCATGAGGTTCCGCGGGGTCAATGATCCAGGCATGGTTGGTACTGTCGTCTTTTAACAAATAGCAATAATTGTCACCGGAGCCCCATCTCATGGGGATTGGATTGATATACATCTTTCTATGGTTTAAAAACGGTGAATTTAGGAGTTTTAATGGTCTTTTGCTTAAAAACATGTGGTTTAAGGATTAAAAATTATTTTATTTTTTCACATCTTCAGTTTTGATTAATAACCAAAAAATGCTATTAGAATTCCCTTTGGAATTAATTCACTGGATCGTCACTAATCTTTCCACTAATGAGTTGATCTCTTTAAGTTCTTGTTGTAAAACCAGTTACAATGTTTGTATTACTCATTTGTATCACACTTTAATCATCACCAATGCTCCACTGATAACGAAAACTTACGGATCAGTAATCTCCAATCAAACCAGTTTGAAATTACTAAATCGAGCCGTATTGGAGAACCCCAAATTATTACAGTTAATTCAAGTATTCCAGTGTGACTTGAAAAGATTATCAAAAAGTTTGAGTAGTTTGGTTAGTTTAGTTACTAATGAGGCAAATCATTTGAAAAAATTCCAGTATCCTCTAAACTGGTTGAATATTGTTAATATTAATAGTAGATTGATTAAAAGGCTATTGTTGGAAAACTTCTTGATAAAAAACAGTGAGAATTTGACAAGTTTTACAAATTTAAAGCATTTGACAATCTTAAACAATTCCTTAATCAACACTGATAACGTTGACATTTTCAAAAATTTGAAAACTTTGGCAATTGAAGATTCCAACAATTTTTCAAAACTACGAACAATCTCATTCAGATTTGAAAACCTAACTAGTTTGATTTTAAAAATCAACTGTTTTGATGATAATAGAGAATTATTCGAATTTGAGAATTTAAATTTTGAGAAAATTGAAAACTTGAAACTAATTTTTTTTTTTGAGAATAATAATATTATAAGTAATATTGAGAATTTTGAGTTCTTCTTCTTGCATAAAGTCAATGTTTATTTAAAGAATGTTAAAAGATTTGAATTAAAAAGAATTTTAAAAAATTTCCATCATTCATTGACTGAAAACAGTATTACCTTAACCAATACTAATTACTTGAATTTTTTTAATCAAAACATCAAAAATCTTGACTATTTAAAAATCAGTGGCAATTATTTGAGTGACATCAACGATACCAACTTCATTGAAAACTTCCAAAACATTTTCAAAAATGCTCAAAAGTTGCAGTTTTTCATCATAGATGATTTCCTAAACCCCAAAAACTCCTCCTTGGTGTTTAATTTTTTGTTTGATAATGGAAACAAAGAAACAAGAGAGAAGTTGTCCAGGATTGCCAGTTTTGGGTATGCGAATTTCTTCAAAGACTCATTGATCGATAATGAATTTGATGAAAACATTGACTCCACGGTGTATGATTTGGTTAAGTTTGTGATTGATGAATTAAATGGCAATTTTTTGAAGTTCAATGAGTTTGACTTTTCCAATACTGACTTTATCAAGAGACTCCATATCGATTTTCATAAAAGGTTTTATCATTATGAAAAATCTTGGAAATTTGAAGATTCTTGTGATTGTCATGAAAATGATTACAAACTAGTTGTTAAATTAATGATAAATAAATTCCTCCCATTTGTGGAAATATTCCAAAGAAATTTAAAGAATTTGAGAATTGTGGTGTTAAATGGGATTTTTTTTGAAGTTGTGGAAGTTGATAATGTTAAAAAGGCTAAAGTAATGTTTGAGTATTAATGATTTGCTATATATGTTTATGAATTTATGTTTTTAAGTTGCTTGCTGTAAGTACCACAATTTGAATGTCCATTAAAATCATTCCAATGTAAACAATTCAATTTTTTAAAACACTCAAACATTTCAGTTGTAATATAATCAACCAATTAAACTTACCAATTATCAGCTTATGAATCCTTTCACGTGCCCGGCTTTTTTATCAACTCAATTTTCTTAATCAAAACTTGTTCAAAACTTTAGAAATCAATTAAAAATTGCAATGGAATGGTTTCTTTGGAAACGTCATGGAGGAGAACATCATGATGGCTCATCAGCCCCCCATCATCATCATCATCATCATAAGGATAATACCAAATGTGGGAACTTGATCTTGGGAATTGCCATCTTATCAATGATCATACTAGGAATTTTAAACCTTTTTCATAGTAAATATGGATTTAATTCAATACTAAAAAACAAAAGACTAATGAAAACTGTATCATACCTAAAATCAATTTCCTTGATTTGGCAAATGATTTTCTGGTCAAGTTTAACAATTATCACCAGTTTAAGTCCAATAATCAAGGAAAAACTTATTAATGAAAAGACGTTGCTTAATAGTATTAGAAGACTGGGGAAAGTCGCTTTTGCCTTGATGCCATTTATCGTTTTTCTTGGAATCCGACCAAATCCATTACCAAACACTTTTTACCTAAGTCTTTTGCCTTTGCATAAATGGTTGTCCAGATTAATGATTTTTATTAGTGCACTCCACACAATGGGGTATTTCATCAAATGGATATTACACTCAGAATTATCAAAAGTTTTAAAACCCGCCAATTTGATGGGATTAATATCAATAATATTGTTTTTAAATTTGGTTATCGTTTCCTTAAAACCCATGAGAAGGAATTATTATAATTTTTTTTATTCAATCCATACCATAACTGCCTATTTTACAATAATAATTATAACCTACCATGCTAGATTTTATTCAAATATTTATACCTTTATTTGCTTATTACTAATTTTTTATGGGTTTTTTTGCAAAATTAAATACTCAAAACTAACAAAATTTCAAATCCTTCAAGAAACCGGATCAAATTTATCCTTGGTCAGATTCCCCATAACTGACTACCAAACGAATTTCACTCCAGGTTCACATCTTAGAATCAGTGGGTCTTTAACCAGTATCAAATCTTGGATTTTTTCAACTCATCCATTCACGATCTCTTCCATCCCTAGTGATCCAACCATTGATTTGATCATCAAAAAGACCCATTATGACATTAATGAAGTGAATAGTTATATGGTTAGTCAACCGTTTCCCGCAATTCATGCGAATTTTTTCAAAAACGTTAATAAGTTAACAATCATTTGTGGGGGATCAGGAATCGGCTTTGGGTTACCGCTTTTTAGACATTTCATGGAATTAAGAAAGAATAACGAACTAGAAGAGAATCATGAGTTGGAATTAATGGATATTAAGTTGATTTGGATCATTAAGAATCTTGAAGATTTGTTTATTTTAAAGAGTTTGAATATATTGAATAAAAATAATGAGGTCGAAGAATTTCATAAGGGACATTTATTCATCTATCATACGGGCAATAACAATACTGACAGTAATAAAAAAAGTTTCTTACCTAACATCATCAACCCCATTAAGAAAAAATTATTCAAAAAAAACCCAAAATATCAACAATTGGAAAGCAACGATTCATTTGAACTACAAACTTTGAAAACTTCTGAAGAGTTGGAAAGGAACGACCTAGAATTAGAATCCTTTAGCGATTTAACCCCTAGTGATGAAGATATTCCGAGTAGTTCTGATTCGTCAACTGATTTTGAGTTTATCAAAAAAGGCAGACCAGATTTATCGGAATATCTAGAACCATTAATTACCGATTCCTTGACGGAAAGTAATTGGGTGGTGAGTTGTGGACCCAGTGGGTTGGTTAAGGATTGTAATGATTGGTGTTTGAAGAATAAAATTGGTCATATTTCGGAAATTTATAGTGTTTAAGTTAGATTGCTCGTTTCATATTTTATTTCATTGTTAGTGTTTGTATGTAGTATAATGTGACGATTTTAATGTGTTCTATTTATTTTGAATTCATTAAAGTAGTGTTTATTCAGACCGTAGAGTTTAACTGATTACTGATATATCAAAAATCAGGAATTTGTGATTAAAACTCAAATTGATCAATTGAATCTTTCAACATGAATCACATTTTTGTTATCTTTATATTCCAGTCATCAAGCTTAAACTTGATTGGGTATTCTAACTTTTTCAAATCACTGTCAATTTTCACCAGATGATTGGTAACAATAATTGATAGGAAAAAGAAAAATTTGTAATTATACAGTACTTTAAAGATCTAAATATTTTAGTCGTTTCAAGATAATTTGGTCCAGTACAGCTTTTTAATTATGAAGCAAATTTAGAAGAAAATCAATCACTCAACGAAAAATAAAATGAAAGTCCAAATACTGAATATAATAGAAGTAACAATAATTGAATAATTACTGATGAATTTGAACCCCTTGAAAAAAATTGTGAACTCATATACAAATCTACAATTAGTTATATAAGACAGTAATTTCCCAGTTGTTCTGAAGGTCAGTTTAATATATGATATATACCTTACAACAAAAAAAAATATACTGTAATTAACCACTTTACTTTACATTAATAGTATGGTATAAAATTATAATATCCAAGATGCAGGACCAAACATACCAACATCTCCAATCTCTTCAAGTTGGTGCGAACTGAACTTCAACAATTTCATGGAGTGCACTCTAGATGATGATCAAATGTGACACATTGAACTTGTTTTTGAGATTGAAAGTAATAGTGGAAGTACACTTGATTGAACGAGTAGTTCATTATTTTGGAAGTAATATAATTACTGGAGATCAGAAGACCTAGGCGGAACCAGACTGAAAAATTTTGTAAGTTGTTCAACGTTTCCTTTTCAGAATGTATCTAAAAAGTTTTGAATATTTTCTCTTAGTAAGGAACAGGTCGAAGTTTAAACTAAATCAGATGGAAAAGAGTAATTAAGTACGTAATCTGAATAAATTTGAGAGTGATTGAGGCATGTGGTTGAAAAAAAGCTTGTATGGGCTTAGCTTACTATTACTGAACAATTTACGAAGATTCAAGGCTACTTTCTTGGTATTATACATTGTCAAGAATGGACGATAATTTAAACTCTCATTTTTTGAGGATTCGACAAGGTAATGAAAACTTGTTCACCTATTGACTTAATCAAAAGTAATCAAATATTCTAGCCCCAAATTTGTCAACTCAATCTTTGCTTCTTCTTTAGAAAATTTATTGTTTTCATTAAACACATAGTTCAAGTTTAAACTTCTTAAATCTAGCGTTTTTTTTTTATTCATTATCAGTCAAATACTCAATGTTTCCGCCACCTGTTCTAAAATGAACAAGCTCATTATAACCAAGAATTAATCCTTCAATAGAATCGATATCAGAAGTGTGCAAATCAAAGTAACTGAATTCATAAACCTGAGGTTCCTCAAATTCGTTATTGTAATCATTCTTGATCGCAACATTTTTGACAAGAATTGGGGCAATCGAAGCCTGCAAAAGGGAAATTATTCATATATTTTGTTTTTATCAAGCCCAGGCAAATATTCCCAGATAATCCATTGAATTCTAAAGGTAACATTTCAATGAAAAGAAAAATAAATACATCTTTATGATTGTTTTTTGAGGATTTGGTAATGATCCATGAATAAAAATCAATGGAATCTTGATACTGTAAAGTTTGATTTTTAAAAAAAAATTCACAATGTCCAAAATTCATTCTTTCAAGATATGCAATGGCGTCTCCATTACCTTTTAAGGAATTCAGTAACGTTAAAGTATTTTTGATTGTTTTGTATAATTGTTCAGCTCCCCTAAGTTGATCTTCGTTGCTTTCTTTTTTCCATTTTGGTGCTAATTGAGTTGAAGTGATACCAAATAAAGCAACCTAAACTAGAGAACATTCTCAATTTCATTTTCATTTTGCGGGTGGTCATTGCTCATGAGCTATCATGTATGATTTACCCAATTTGTTAATCAACAAATTATAAGCAAAATGTTTCAATTTCAAATAACTTAAGGGTTTTTATTCCAGAATATGTTAGGGAGAAAGTATAATAGATTTATTAGAATTCTCATGAACTTTTAGCTCTCAAAAAATGATTCCACTAATATGTCAAAGTTAATAAAGTTGAAATTGAATTGAACCCTTTTGGCTAACGATGATTATTATCCAATATGAAGTAATGAGATTATTTTAAAAAGTTTAGTGAGATTGTATTAGAATTTCATTACTCCAAAGAACTTTGTAAGTAAACTTAAAATTATCAACAATACAGTTGTTTAATTGATCAGTAAGACGAGCTTACATGTCATAAATACTAACTTTAGTATCAGGTTCATGTTCTATGTTTGATTGATTATAACAATACCAATATTATCAAATTTTCATATTAAAATCATTAACATAGAGAGTTCTGACATAGTAATTAGATACTTTATTACAAAGTAAATTGGAAGTTAACATAAGTTGAGTTGGTTAATGATTGAAAAATCAGCAAGAAGAGGTAAAACAATTACTCAAAGGTACCAAGATCTTTTAGAATTATAAACGATATCCCAAACTTCACATCGTTCTTAAGTTTTTTTGATAAAAATCCTACAGAAGAATCAAAACTTAACAACATAAATCATTAACTTTTTATATACTTGACTTTATCATCTATAAAATAATGTACAGATATATGAAGAAGATTGTGGATCAACCATGTTATCAAGAATAATAAGCAGCAAAACTTTTCACAATCTTCACGGAATATTGATAACCTTTGAGAAAATTGATGAAAAAATTGAGTGTCTTCGAAGTATCTTAACTAATGTATAGTAATTATCAATTTATAACATAACTTAGCAAGACTACTTGCAGTTAATACAAATTACAATATAAATGCTAAATTTACCCATGCATAAAATATACAACAATAATAAATAAAAAAACAACAAATTTAAACTAATAAAACAGCATTAACACAACCATCTCTATCAGGTTCATTAGTGATTTGCGCATATTTACCCCAAACCACTTTCCCACCCGCAGTCACCATACCTAATTCACTAACATTGACTTCGATAATTGTTCCTTTTGTCAAGACACCTAATTGGGTATACATTGGACTTTGAGGGTTTTTCTTAACGGAAAGAATTGGCAAGAAAACTGTAACTCCTAATTCTGGATGGGTCACATTGGCCTTCTTCTGTCTTAATGCTGAGGGTCTGATGATTCTTTCTAATTTTGCTGGTTTACGAGTGAAATTCTCTCCAACAAAAGTATGTTTTGTGATCATTCTTTTCCAAGCCTTCTTTTTGGTTTTTTTACCGGTTTTTACCACCTTGAACATTTCTTCTTCACTAATACCTCTGACTTTAGGTAATGGAACGGAGAATTTATCGGATTTTTCAAGTCTTTTTTGTTTAATCGATGAAGAAATCGCTTTGGCCATATTGGTTTGTTGACGATCAAGTAAATAAGTAGGCAATGCTTCACCCTCATCGAGTTTTGGTTTAGATGGACCTTTAATTTTGGATTCTTCATGAGCTCTTATTTTCTTTTTCATTTCAATTTTCTCAATTCTTCTCTTTGAAGCGAATTGTTTACCTCTCCAACCAGTTAATCGTTTGGCATCTTTGGAAATTCTGTGGCCCTCACGAGCTTCCTTCTTCCGTTTTCTTTCTTCATGGTCAAGACGACGACCGTGTTGTTTAATGTGTTGTTCAATATACTCGTTTTGAGGCATTTTGAGGTATATTATAACTTTTAATAAGAAGTTTTAGTATAATATTATGTGGGAATTTTTTTTAAGATTGAAATTTTTTATGCGATGAGGGTTACCCTAGGGCATCGCCAAATTTTTTTTCACTTTTCATTTAAACATATTTTAACAATTTAATAATATTATATTATTGAAGGTTGTTATTAAATATCAAAGATGTCGGATATGAAAGAGATGTTAAAAACCATCCGTACTTCATCTGAATTAACAGAACAATCAATTAGGAAAATCATCAATGATTTAAATTCCCAAGAATTACCATCATTTTTGAAAGATTTTGAATCAAATAATAATAACCTCAAAGGAGTGTCCTTATTATCCCTAAAAAATGATTCATTATTATCATACTTGAACAGTTTAGTGTTATTAATGATAAACAAACTTGAAGAATTGAAAAGTCCAAATGATGAAAGTGTTTCAAAGTACAAAGATGAAATTATTGATAATACAATTACTCAAAGAGTGGTGCTTGAAAGAGGAACAAAAGGTTTGGAAAATAAGTTGAACTATCAATTGGAAAAAATCGTTAGAGCATATAATAGAGCCAAAGAAGGAAGTCATAATAAAACAGAAGAAAAATTCTATGAGGATGATGAAGAAGACAGTGATGTTGATCTTAATTATAAACCAAATACTGCAATGTTAGTAAACAAAATGAAACAAAGTAAAGAAGATGATAATGACGAGGACGGTAATGAAAAATATAAACCACCAAAGATCTCTGCAGTGGCTCCACCCAGCAATAACCTCCCCACTGAATCCGGTAATCGTAGAAGATTACAAGCCATGGAAGAATACATCAATGAACACAAAGATGCCCCTCTGGTTTCCGTTTCCGTGGGGACGAATATTGTCAACCACGGCCGTAGTATAAAGACAGACAAGGAACGGGCCAAAGAAGAAGAAGTGTTCAGGTACGAAGAAGAGAATTTCATCAGATTGCCATCATCACAATTGAAAAAGACACCCAAGGAGAAGAGAAAAGAAAGGGATAATAATTTCATGGGGGAAGATTGGAGTTTTTTCAATAATGGTGTGGATAATGATAAGTTTGGGAATGGATCAAGTAGGAAGAGAAAGATGAATACTAGTTGGGATAAAGCCAAAAGAAAGAGAAATTGATTATCATAGTAATTCTTAGTCATTGCAATGTACTATACAACTGTATTGAACTGTATTGAAATAGTTGTTTTTGATGAAATATTTGTATATTGTAATAAATAGTAAATGTTCCAGACGTTAGAATGTTACAACGGATCATCCGACCAGTAGAACTTGTCAAATCCAAAACTCCATAATATTTAAACCGTAGTCTGGTCTTTAATTGACTATATCAATAGAATTCTAAAAATCATAACTTAATTAATATTTAATAAACTTCACAGATAATTAGTGGGTGAAAAGTATGGGAAAAAACGGAATAATTCCAAAAAATAAAATTTTTATTCAACGAATATTTATTGATTCAATACATTGGCTTGTTCCCTGATATACCTTAGAATTGATCATTGATCAATCATTATCTCCAGAGTCTCATCACAATTACCTGTTTATAGCATATCGTACCGTACCATACTATACAATATCACACCATCCACCAATGCAGTGTATAGCACCTTGGATTCCAGCATTTAAAAATGGTTTGACCTCCGAAACTGAAAAGTTCATAACTTTCTCCTTTTCCACAATTGATAGTAAAAAGCTAATTCCCAGAAACAGAACTTGTGTATATAGAGGGTTTTTGTTCAATGATGAATCCACCAATTCGATAATTTTCACAACGGATAATAGATCAATCAAATTTGATGAATTAAGTAATAACAATAACTTTGAAGCTTGTTTCTATTTCAAGAGTTCCAGCAAACAGTTCAGGTTCAGTGGTAAGGCACAGATTTTAAATCCTGCCAAAGAAATTTTCCCCAATATTATTTTACCGGATATTGTTAATAAACCATATGAAGAAGATGAAGATCATGATGATTATGAAGAAGTTGAAGAGGCTGAAAGTGCTGATAGACCAGTGCTTCATAAATCTGGCTCAACGGTCTCAGTTTTTAAATTCAATAATAATAATAAGAAAGAAATCATTGATGATGATTTAAATTATCCAATTTTTTCACCATCTTCATTGACAAAAATCCAAAATAATCTTGAAAACATTCAAATCACCTTACAAGAACTACTCTTGAAGAAACCGGAGATTCTTTATCCACCCACCAAGGAAGATTACAATATTGAATTTGAGCGTTGTTGGAACATTTTATCCTCAAAGAGTAAATCCAATTTCAAAAACCCCAGACCCAAAACCTTAATGACGGAAGAGAAAAGAAAAATGATTGACAGAATTGCCAGAGGGGTGGATGGTAAGAGTATTAACGATGGTAAAAAAAATTGCAGCGTGGTGATTTTACTAATTGATAAAGTCGATTATTATAAAGATAGTTATGGGAACCTGAAAAGGTTGATTTATGAAAGAATCAATTTTGATCAATGGAAAGAAAGTGAAGTTGTTCCTTAATGTTAACTGTATATATTTACGTATCTAATAAAAGCATAACGGCAGTAATCAAATAACGTATCTATTAAAAGGTGTCTATATCTAGTAAACGAAAGTAAATTTTAAAACAAAAGTAGTCAATTAACAGTTTCTCCAATAAACAAAACTAAGCAAACCTTGACTTAAATCTTGAGAAAGTTGGAAAGCTTCTCTTCAACTTCTTTTTAATATCCTCATCAATATTACTTGATGAATAATTATCAGCACTTTTAAACGCAGTTAAATTGGCAAAATTATTGGAATTCAAATGATTGTCATTCAGGATAAATGGCGATAACTTAGTATCGAGACTTCTTATGGGACTCAAACTTCTAGATGGAGATTTATTTCTCATTCTAGATGATGATCTAGAGGAAGTGGTTTCTTGTTTGACGGATTTTAATAGATTAACAAAATAATCTTGGTTAATGGATTCCACGTTATTTGAAGTAATTGTATTATCATCAAGTCTCTCATCAATACTGGTATTATTATCTTCTTTAAGTCTATAATGTTTCAAACACTCACTGGTAAAGATAATGATAGGATAACTTAATTTTTCAATACAATATTTTGTTATTGAGGTTCCTTTTATGATATTTTGTAAAAATCTTGATTTATTCTCATCCACATTTTCATGGTTGGCAATAATGATGATATTTGGATTGAATTCAATAATGATATTTTCAATTGAATAAACGATATTTGGATCAAAAATCAAATTCAAACTAATCTTGAATTGTTTATTATTATTATTATCATCAAAGATCTTAGACAAAACTTCTGTCTTCAATTTAGGTACTACTTCATCATCTAAGATACTTTGATATTTTTCAATATTGCTGGAGGAGATATAATATCCATGATCTTTATATTCAATTTCATATTGATTGATGATCGAACAAACAATGATTTCATCATAATTTTTGGCCAAATATTTTATAGTATAAATCAACATTTGTTGAGATAATTCATCAATATAATTATTATCTTGTTTATGTTTTTTGATATTTAATTTCAAAAACACTAGAATAACATTTGAATTGAACTTTTTTTGGAAATGTAAAGTTTTAAAATCATAGTTTAAAAATGGTTTATTGAAAGATGGGGCAAGATAATAAGGATTGGTTACTCTATTATAATTTTCAATATCTTTTTGTCTTTCATTATTCATAAAATTCCTGTATTTTTCAGTGATGGCAACGTTAACGGCTTTGAAGGAAATACTTCTTTGTATTTTATCACTTGAATCAATTGGTTGAGAAGTTGAATGTTTGAGAATAGAATGGGGTTGGGCCATAACTTCGGTCATGGTATGGTATAGTTGTTTATTGATAACTGTAAAGATAAGGTGATGAGAAATAAATAAAGTAGTTGGTTGATTTTTAAGAAATGTGAATATCTACTGTACAAAAAAATAATTGATTAACGTGATGAGATAATTTTAACTCTGGATGATTTGCTGGTTTATTTTTGATATAAGTAACTGTATGATAATGTAATTGGTTGGATAAAATATGATAAAATTGTAAATAATAATTAAAATATTAAAATTCCGAGGAATTTATTCACAATTTATTCACAATCTATAAACAAATAAAAAGTTTATTGTTTAAATTAATTAAATTTCAATTGTCAATTCTAATAATGAGATTTCCCAGGGAATTTTAACACAAATAAAAAAAGGCAAACCGAATTATTCCACTCGGGTTTCCGCTGGAATTTTAATCTCACAAACTTCACATAGTATAAATTTGTACAGTTGAGTGGTTACAATTCAATGTTTACCAAACCATTTATCACCAGAAGTATTACTAAAATTACAATTGCCAAACGATTCCAATCAAATGTACCATCAATTCCCCCTCAATTATTAGAATTAAAAGTGGGCAAAATTCAACAAATTAAAGATCATCCAGAAGCTGATAAATTATACATTTCTCAAGTCTTATTGAATAACGATAAGGATGACTCTATAACAAATGACTCCATAACTATTTGTAGTGGATTGAGAAACCATTTGACTAAAGAAGAATTACTTGATCAAAAAGTAGTAATAGTAACCAATCTTAAACCATCAAAGATGAAAGGAATCAAATCTGAAGCAATGTTGCTAGCCGGTGAAAGAGTTATTGATGACAAAACAACAGTAAAATTAGTCAAACCACCTTCGCTTTCCCCTATTGGCAGAAGGTTAGTTTGGTTAGATGAGAGCAGTGTTGCTAGAGATTTAGAAAAACCAAAAAGAATCAATAATATCAAGAAATTAATGACAATTGTTGATGGATTAAAGACAGACGAGAATAATACTGTTTATTATAAATCTGATGACAAAGTATATTATTTGACTGATTCAGAACTTGAAAATATTTTGGAAATTAATAATGATTTCGTTGCTCATGTTGATAATTTACCAAATGCAATTGTTCGTTAAAAATAAGTGAGTTAGTAGTATGTAAATAGAATATACATCATGTGTTATCAGTAAATACCCATAGCTTTATCAGTCAATTCAATCATCATAATATATAAAGCATCATAAAATAACAATTATTAAATAACAATTAAGATCAAAGCCAGGGCTCAAATGCATTTATTCATATAAATTTCTAATTTTCAAATTAAACGAAGTAATTAATCAATTATCTAACATCAACTACAATCCAATATGTCAATTGAAGCCGATGATTCCAATGAATCCCTTACTGCTCCTACTCTAAACTCAATTTACGAATCCACTAATTTACTTGATGAAAATGATATTAATAACAATATTTATCAAGATTTAGACAAAGAAATCGCCACAATTAAAAAAACATCAACTGTCAAACCAACCATTAAAAATAAACAATTTTTTTTCCAAATCTTCGGCAAGATCTTCATTCTTGGCTTAACAGGAATTCTTTTTGTTAAATTGAGTGAGAATATATATGAAAATTCATTAATTAACAATAAACAACAAGTTTCATTGGTTGATAAACCGTTTATTTTGGTTACTAATTTAATCAATAAAATCTTTGGAGTCTCTAAAATCTCAATTGATTATGTGGGATTTTTATTTGGTGTAGTATTAGGAATTATTCAACCAGTTTTAGATTCAATCTTACCAAAATTTTTCAATAGAAAATTGTTCAGATTAACTTCAAAACCATCAATTGACACCAATACTGTGGAATTCTCAGGAGTTATTAGATCTAGTATTGTCTTATTAGGAATCTCTTTTGGCGTTAGAAATATTAATTGGGAAACGGATTTACAAGCTTCAATTGCTTTTAGTTTATTAAACGTTTGTGTTTGGTTATTACTAGATAGCACCTTAAGTGGGTTTTTTGGGGGTACATTACTAGCAATTTTATCCACTGGGTTTGTTTTGATATTTGATGATTTTGATTTTAAAAGTTTTGATGTTAATAGTTTTGCTGAAAATTCTGAACTAACTGCCAATAATTTGTTTATAGCCAGTTTCTTCTTTTGCTCATTGTTGATTTACGGGAAACTAGGTAGATTTTTGTTTAATTAATGATTGTGTTTGCTTATTTATTGTAATAGTATAAATAGTAGTTGTAGTTATGTATGTTGAATATTGGGTGAAAGCCCATGAGCGCCCGGGTAATGCTTATTATAACCTGGTTTTTATTGGTTAAAAATTAAATTATTTAACAACTTAACATATCAACTATTAATAACAACTATAATAACACAATAATGTCTGGTGGTCCAGTACCTGTTTATAAGAAATATACTACCGGATCCAAAGGGATCTGGGAAGTCCTTAGAAGATTGTTAACTTTGGTTCCGAATCGTTCAACCGGTAATCCAATTGTCCCACTTTACAGAGTGCCCCCACCAGGATCCCAACCCAAAGCTTCTTTATATACTGATCCACACACCGTTCCAAGTGGAGATATCAAGGGTAATCCATTTTTTAAAAGAGATCATAGAAGAAATTACCCACAAATTTCTTCCTTTGATCAAACAAAAATCTCTGGTCTTTTAACCATTGGATCAATCCAAAACCCCAGAATTAGTGTTGGTAATAAGGGGGAAAAAGAGTTATTACCATTTATCAATGAGGAAAAACTATTAAGCAAAACATTAACACAAGTTCCCAAAACCGTTATCAAGAATGAAATTTTAGGGGAAAGTAATAGTTTCATTGTGGCTCCTAGTTTAGCCAGAAAACAAGCTTGGGTCATTGTGCCTGAAGCAAAGAATGGGATTTATGGTCCAGAGTTCCCTTGTCGTCTTTTCAATACTGTTCCAGTTAATAATTAGTTTTGTCATATATCATATTTTAATTTATAAAATTATATTATAAAAATGAATTGTAGTTGTTTCTTTAGTCCGTTGTTGATATTACAAAAAATATAATTAATATCTAACCGTTGAAAACAGCAATGAACATTATTATTTATCGGTTCATTCCTCTTTCATTGATAGTGTGAAAAATGATATCAAATGTTTCTACATTGTTGAAATCTTACGAAATGGTAAAAATTTTCCAACATCGATTAGTCAAAGTACTATTTCAATCATTGCAAATACATTCTTTCAAATCAATCATGAATGAATAAATACTTGTAGCCACGTTCACTCAAAATGATATGATGATGAATTATAAAATTAGGACCAGCTTACTTCCAAATCAAAAAACTAATCGAACTAAAGAAGTTTGTAGGAATTTGTATTTAAATAGATGCTAAATATTGGTTCATATCACATTTGAAGAATCAGTAGTTTGATGTCATAAAACTCTTACAGATTTTATCCAAAACGAGTACAGAAATTGATAAGTAATGGGTAAAATAAGATCAAGCGCTACGAGTCAATCACTTCTACACTTGTTCATACAAAGTTGTCAATTTGTTGTGGATAAGCTTGGTCAGATATTATCAAGTAAAATCCAAACATTAAATCGTAAGAGCTGTCGTATATCAATAATTCAGTTTTTGTAATTTTGTTTCTTTACTCAGAACAATTAGAATGTTCACGGCTTTTTTCGCCCACTAAATTGAAACTATAGTTTCAAGCAATTATTTCTTTTTCAAGAATTCCATGACAAATCTACTATAACTGTTTAAATTATATGAATTAAGTTACTTGTAATTGTTTTCTTAACATGGTTATAACCACTTAATATAATTGACATTGTTACCTACATTATTATGAACTAGAATCTATTAAAATATACAACTCATCAATTCTCAATCAATTTCAACAAAAGTTTTGCCCCCTTGTTACTCTCATCAATCTTCTTCAAAATTTTCTTAAAACCTTTAACTGACTTCACAAACTTTTTACTTTCCTCATCCTTGTTTTGTTTCAATAATTCGTAAATTGCCAACACCACAAAACTGCCGTTCTTTGACTGGATGAACTTCTCAATTGATTCTACGTTGATAATTTCAGTGATTAATTTCAAGGCAAATTCATCACCCAAATATTCGTCATTGTCAATTTCAATAACTTGTTTTTTGAAGTTCCAAGTACCTTTTTGGATTAAGGATTTTAAGAATCTTGATGTGAATAATTTATTAATCAAATGATCATCGTTATTGATATCTCCTTTTAATGAACTAATAATTGCATCAATAGCATTGAGTCTATCATCTTTTAATGAATCATCTTTAACACTATGCAATAATACTTCATTAGCAAATTGTATACCAATATTTTCACCAAACATAATCCCATTATACTTAATAATCGCTTCATAAAAAATTGGATTGAATCTTTTCAATAATTCACCTCTTCTGGTTTCTTGAGATTTCTTTGATGTCTTTTTACTTAACTCCATATAATGATCAATTTGTTTCTTAACAAGGGGATTGAAATATTTCCCATCTAAGCCATTGAGTAAATATAAAAATGGTCTTCTAGCAAATTTATCAATGGAGAATTTCGATAATTGTTCGGCATCGATTTCTCCATTAAATGTCTTATACACCAAAACGGTATCGTCAACGGTTAAGAATATGATCAAAACAACCAAATTACCATATTCATTAGTGATCAATTTTTTTAAATGGGGTTTTAAATTCTTAATGATGATTTTTCTTTGTTTGGCATTGGATTTCGCAATTATAGTACAAGCAACTTCACAACCTTCTGCGGTGTGCACTAATTCGGCAATTTGGTCCGATAATAAATCAATAAAACTTTCAAATTCACTGTCAGTAGCAATTTTAATATATTCTCTCATAACCGCATGTAATAATTGGAATCCAGTACTACCTTTTTCAACTGCAGTGGTAATTGTTTGAATTAAATTACCGGAAATGATTCCTTTAAGTTCGTTATTATCTTTAATAACGTCTTGAATACTTTTGTTATTTTCATCTTTGAAAATTGCAAATCTGGAACCCCAAAATTCTTTAATCATCAAATTTTTTTGTTCTTCATTAGAATACAAAACGTACAAATCTTCAATAACGTAAGCCCCCTCACGATGTCTTAATAGTTTTCTCAAATTCCCATGTAATTCATTAATAACAATTTCTCTAACTTCTTTGGATCCATAATGTAATAATTTAATCAAAAGATATTTCCCATATGGACTTCTAGCTAAGTCAAAATAATGACCTTTTAATTCTTTGGCAATTTCCAATCTGATCAGTTTATTTGAGTGTTTGATTAATGTTTGCACCACTCTTGAAGAATCATGTTTTAAGACCAAATCAGCAATGACATTCTTTGATAATGACCAAATTTCATTACATAATTTTATCTTGAGTTCTTTGGGGATGGGGGGGTTTTTAGTACGAAGTTTTTCCCATAATTCTTTAATTTTTTGTATTTCAATTCCTGATGATCGATTTAATTTTCTTTCTTTAAGTAATTTTCTTTGTTCAGCGTGTTGTTCTTTTGAGGTTTTTTTACCATCTTCAAGTTTAAGACGTTTGGAATCGGTTCCATCTTCATTGACTTCTTCATTATCCTCTTCTTCATTATCTTCTTCAACATTATCTAATTCGTCTTCACTCTCTTCACTACTAACTTTATCTAATTCATCTTCACTAGATTCAGGTTCTCTTTCCACATTTTTTCCCTTGGAAATCTTATCAAAAGATCTTTTCCCGGCCATTTTATAACTTAGTTATTAGATAAAATTATCAAATTATTAAAAAGAGATGAGAAAAAAGTGAAAAAAAATTTTTTTTTGAAGCGATGAAGCGCAAAAAAAATAAAATTTTTATTTTTATTTTTGAAATGTTATTTGTATTTTGACAACTTCAACAAAATATTTTTGAACTGAACAATATTAATATGAAGAATTAAATGTTATAAATAATGAAAATAATTACAACTACAAATAAGCAACAATCAACACCCGATAAATATAAACATGAATATCATAAAAAATTAAACAATTATACAATCTTTACCTTTGGACTGTTTATTATGAACTTGTGAACTCTTTTTGACTGGATTTTTACCACTTGTATTAACAATTGGTGAAGTTGGAGGGGAATTTATTGGTGAACTTGATATTTGCTCTTTTTTCACTGATTTCTTATACGATTTTTGTAATTTTGAAGCAATTAATGAATCTTCTTTTAATTGAAGCCTTTTTGCTAATTTAAAATCATCATCTTCATCATCATCGTCATTATCGATATTATCCAAATCAATAGGGATGAAATTCTTGTCAAAGAATAATTCATCTTTGCCGTTAATGTTTAACTCCTGCCAGATGATTTTTTTGTAGTTCTTAAATCCTTCATCCGTTACTAAACAATACAATTCGTTTTTTTTGTTGCCATTCTTATCAAAGATGATTCTATTAAACATGGTGGAGAAATGATCGTTTCTGAAAAAAATTGAAAATTTATTGGATTCCACAATGTTATTCAAGTTTTCAATTCCAGTTGAGGTTAATTGATTACTGGATTTTTTTAGCCAATTTTTTACATCATTGGAATAATCAAAAAGTAATTGTTTCTGAACTTCATTCAAGTTGGATTGATTATTATTTAATAAATCATTAGTGAAAATTAAAAAATTCTGACAATTATCAAAGGATTGTAAATAATTTATAATTTTGTATTCTTTCAAGTCAATTAATGGATCAATTAGCCAACCGTGATATATGTTTATACTAAAAGCTTTGAATAATTCCAGTTCAGGAGTAGTTTCTAAATTCTCTTGTTGATCTTCAAATGGTAATAAATTGTTGAAAATCTCTTTTATGGAGAAGTTTAAATTTAAATTTGAATAGGTTTCGATTGTTCCGCTTAAGAAGTTCGGGTTAATGTTTAATCCATTGATTAATTTGGGTAAAAGATTTAAAATCTCATCGATATTAATGTTATTATTGTTATTATTAATCAAAATCAAAGCCAAATTATCAAGAATATCAGATACTTTAACAATTGAATTATTTTCAATTAATTTGATTAAAGATTCAATTTCCAGGATTCTATTTTCCATTTCCATTTTATAACCGGTTAATGTTTGATAATTGAATTGTAATTGATAATTCAATATCAAAGTATTAACAATTGCAATTAATGAGCAAGGACCATTTTCATTTTGAATGATTATTTTGGAATCCATGGTGGTTTGATGGATTGGATTGAACCATGATATTGATTTTGTTTTGAATTTTGTTGTATCTGTCATGGTATGTTTATTTATGAATGGTTAGAGATGAGATTGATCTAAGGGTTTTCGGGACGGTTTTATTTATTTATTTAGCTCAAGTCTAAATTTGCCCCTGACCTTAGCAAACAATTAAGTTCATCGATTGTAGTCGTTTAATTTTAACGGATTTCAATCTTTGAGGTCTTCTCATAACTTGATATGATCTTGTAAGAAACTTTCTGTTTTAAGTGAATTTTATGGAATAATTTGGTATTCGCACTATCGATCCCTTCTTACGGAGATCGCCACTAACTCTGTTTGCAACTTTTATCAATAACTACTAACACTAATTATAAATTAATATCTTATTTTTATTATCATAATGTTATTATTATCTGATCTAGTATATATTGTACACATTATAAACCATTCAATAATTATTCAATTTGAATACAAATTTGTTTGTGAATGTATCTAAATTCTTTAATTATCAAAATTAATTCATTAAACTACATCAATTGATCAATGATCCTAGAGTATTGACCTTGATTAGTATCAGTATCAGTAGCCAGTAGTCAGTTATCAGTAATCGTTGACTTAAATATGATATCCTATTCAATCTACTCGTCTAGTTACAGTTGGTGCAAATTCACTCAAAGTTTAAGATGTTGAGATTTGAGGATAGCAAACAAGTAACATATTAATAGACAAGAAACCAAAAAGAAACTAATAACTGAAGACAACAATAGAACTCAAACTGTCATCAATAATCAATTTAAAATTCACAATTTGTTGTTTTTGACGCCATTTCAAATCATCACCCCGACTAAAATTCAGCTTAAGTTTGTAGACATATAACCAGCCTCATTCACCAATCACCAAATATATATAAAACAAATCATGAACCAAGCCTTGATCTGATTCAATTAAACCATTGAACCAACAATGAATATCAGTGCTGGTAATAATGCATACTACGTTGAGCGTCAACCCTCAAACACTTTTGTTAATTTAATCACCAATATTAAACCCCAAAATTTTGATAATGAAAATGATTTATTACCCCCAGAAATAACTCCCCAACAAGCTCTCAATAATTCCAGGCCATCCACTGCGAAACATCAAAAAGTGGTGATAGAAATCGATGGTAAAGAAGTTGATCCGGTGCAAATATTATTTGAAAAAGCTCCCCTTAATAAAGAAGAACGATTAAAAGAATTTATAAAAGTTAAAACTAGTTTGACAAAAAGAAAATTAAAAGAGTTCAAAACTTATAATGAAAAACTAATGCAAAATAAAGAATTAAAACAATCACAATTACAAGAACTTGATTTAAATTTCAAAAAGAATATCAAAAAATTAAGAGATAATGTAAATAAAAAGAAATTAGAAGATTCTCAACTACTTGAATTACCAAAAAAAAGAAATAGTAATCAACAAATTGATTATAATGAAAGAAAATATGTTCCTAGTAAAAAATATCAAGAAGAACACGAAAGAATAACTTCATTATCAGGACCTAGAAAAGTTTCCTCCGGTTTTAATCCATTCCCAGGTCATAGAACCAAAGAAGTCGAAGAAGTTCCAGTAACTATTCAGCCTGAAGAAAATCCACAAAGATCATCATCGTTTATTATCTCCAATGCAATTTGGAATACTTTTAACTATTATTGGAAAGGTAATAGTAATTATAACAATAATAATGAAAAGACCAATAAAGATGAGGTTACAGATGATAGAGAAGTTGTCAAAAAAGTTTATAAGAAATTAAAAAATGGGCAAATTGTATTAGTTGAAGTCAAAGAATTGGATAACTTATCAAAAGAAGTTGAAAAATCTAATCAAGTTGTTACTGGATATTGGCAACTGATTAAATTTCCATTTTGGGGTAGCTAGTCATTGTATTGTATTGTATTGTATTATTATTGTATATTATTTGTTATTATATTATTATCAATTAACAATCATTAATCGTTTCTAACGTTTGTAAGAAATTGTCAAAATAAAATGTCAAATTTAAAACGTCAAAAAAAATTGAAAAAATTATAAAACGCCAGCATTTTAACAATAGACAACAACTATTGATAAACATTCCAACAATTGACAATTCCAATTACATTCCTATGGAAACTTCTCGCTCTTCTTCTTTATCATCCAACAATCAAGGAAACAACACCTTCCGTGAATCTCTCAGAAAACGTTTCAAATCTTTTAGAAATCTGTCACAAAATTCTAATTCATCATTAAATCAATCATTAAAAAAAACTGATACCACTGATTCAACCATGATCGATGATTTATTACCCCCCTTGACTCCCTTAACTCTTCAAGGTTATCAAAGTAATACCAAACATCATCTTTTAAACACTGAGCTAGCAGAAGAAATTCGTAATTTGATATCTCCAAGATTACAATTATATAATCACTGGAAATTATTATATTCATTGGAACAACATGGAGCTTCATTAACCACCCTTTATTCCAAATGTGATCCGAATTCAAATTCCGTTAATAACATTCATTCATTAAATCAAAATTGTAATTATTCAACAATTTATAATAATTTTACCAATAATCATCAAAAGAAACTGGGTTATATTTTAATAATAACTGATAATAAAAACAATAAATTTGGAGCTTTCGTTAATGAACATTTCCATCCAAATAATGATAATGGTAAGAAATTTTATGGTAATAGAGAATGTTTCTTATGGAAATCAAGTAATTCCGAAACTTTTGAAATAGTTCATGATTCAAGAAAAAACAAGATTGAAAGAAAATTAACAAGGAATGATGATTTAGATGATGGAATTCAACGACATTTAACGTTTCATGCTTATCCCTGTACTGGATTAAATGATTTTATAATCCATTGCACCAATAGTTTTTTATCCTTAGGAGTCAGCGATGGTCATTATGGTCTTTGGATTGATAAGGATTTGATTAATGGGGTTAGTTATAAGACTTCAACATTTGGAAATGAACCGTTAAGTGATGTTGGTAATCAATTTAAAATTAATGCTCTTGAAGTTTGGAAAATTGGTAATTAATTGTTATCGTATTATACGTATAAATTTATTAAATACAATTGTAATACTTGATCATTTATTAGATAACCATAAGATTTCAACTTCTTTTGTTTTCCTATAATTTAATCCAAACTCTCATAGTAACAAATCTATCATTAGAACCAATATTAATCAACAAATTATCATTATTTGACTCAATTTTATTGAAACTCCAATTTTCCTTCCTAGTGCCCAGTGAAAGAATAATTTTTTTTCTTCTTCTTTGTTAAATGGATAAAAAATTGGTGAAAATTGTGGATTATTAATTTTATTCTGATCGATTCAAAATTCTTGACTACTTAAAAATCATATAAAAAAATTGAAAATTCAAGTGATCTAAAAAAACTGGAAAAGTTGTATGTTGATTTTAATAAAATTTTCAAAATTATTAATTCAAATGATTTGAAGTTTGAAAATGTTATTGTTATTTAAATATATCCAACTAAATATGAAACGAGTATTTGCAACTGTTAATGCTTAATCTAGCTTTGTTAGTGTTTAGATCAAGTTTGTGATTATCTTTGCATTAGTCATTATTAAGCTCTCAAATAGTAATTGCATAATTGATATGTTAAATCGATATAATGAAATTGGAATACATCCTTCGTTGGTATATTGATCCTCATCACAATCTTCATCACTTTAACAAATAATGCATTTTAATTGGAAGTTTTAAAACTCTTTTGGAAAATATGAAAGTATTTACGACCTTTTATGAGAAACACCTCGTAATAGGTGCTCTTTACTATAAGTAGCCGTATTAAAAAATTGCCTTAACTATACATAATTATCCAAATACAATACCAAATTTTGCTTGTCGCTCTTGTGCATTTCATCTACTATGGACCGAACCCATTAGTTCTATAAATTTCAATTCATAAAATCCAAACAGATGCAATTTCGTATTGTATGTAACAAGTGATCACTTGAAAGCTTTTCTAAAAGTAAATAAGTAGAGCTGAAGATGTGAATTATTGGAATATTACAAATCGCAAACTTTGGACGATTTCAAATAATCATTCAAAGTTCAATTAAATGAGTGTTTAAAAAGATTTTGATGAAAAAAATTTATATCATTTATAGTTATTTTATTAACAAATTGTTATCAAAATGATTATCAAAATTCAAATAATCTTTCAAACATTTATACTAGATTAATTGATCCTGATAAAACTGCTACTGTTCCAGCTTATAATGATAGTGACTCTACAATGTCACTAAAAAATTCCCTTATAGAATTTTAATACCTCTGCTGAGACTTCTTCAAAATAAATGGAAAATTGCAATTAATTATCCTTTGAAGTTTGTTTTAAGAAAAGAGTTCAGTTATGATTTACCTTAAACCATTTTCTTAATTTAATAAGAAATCTACAGCTGTTATCAATTAATATTTCGTTTGAACAACCATTTTCTGTGAAAAAAAAATTGATTATACAATCTCCTCAGCTTCGTTTCCTATAAACTTTTTCAATTCAATGATTATTGAACTTTTATTTAAATATTTCCCAATTAAAACAATTTTACAATTCCCATCATCATGAATATCTGGATTGTAATAACCATCAATCAAATCATAGGTGTCTCTTACTCCTTGAATTACTTTGATTTTTTTTGATTTTCTGAATTCGTCAATTTGAGAATCTTCTTTTATTCCATTTTCAATGATTAGTCCTTTTAATCTATGAATTTCTACTTTTTTATTATCAATTTCATTTTCCCAAAGAATTTGCTGAAAGAATTTTTCCAAATTATCAATAACTCTGTTGATGTTATTAACTGGTGGAAACTGAATGACTTCAGTGGTTATAATCGGATTATGAAACCCATTGATTATATTGTTCAGTTTATCTTTAAGGATTAAATCATTATTTTCAAAAGCGTGTAGATTTAAAATTAAATTTAGATCAATATTTGAATATGAAGTATTATAAATTGGAGCAATTGAATTAATTCTCTTTATGGCGATTTCAATTTCCTCTTGAGTTGCCAAATCATCTTTTAGTAACTCAAATTTATTTAATAAAATAACATCTGCCAAACCAATTTGCAATTCTGCTGTTGTGGTCTTTTCATCATCATTACCTCCATGTCTATGCCCTCCAAAATCACTTAAATTTTTCAAAATATTTTTGGAATCTAAGACTGTTATAATTGAGTCAATATAAATGTTCGAACTTAAGGCATCATCTAACCAAAACATTTGAGCAATGGGGGCTGGATCAGCAATCCCACTGGTCTCTAAAAAAATATAATCAATCTTATCCTTTGATCTATCAATCAATTGTTCAATTGCCGCTACTCCGTTATCCTTGACCGTACAACAAAGACAGCCATTACCCAAATCAAGCCATTCTTCATATGAATTATTTCCATCTTTCACAGTCAAACTTTTTTCAATTTCATTAGAATCACCAAATTCATTCAAGATAACTGCAATCTTCTTCTTGCCTTGTTTGGCAATATTGTTTAATAATGTTGATTTACCTGATCCTAAATAACCTGTAATAATAGTTATAGGGACTTTTTTATTTGTTGGTTTTGGTACTGATGAGGGGATATATTTCATATTCCCCAAATCAGGAGCAAGTTTTGCTAACTCAGTGTCATCAATATCATCTAGACTGGTTACTAGTTGGGGAATCTCTTCATTATCCATTTTAGTCTGAATATTTGATTGTTAATCGTTGATTTTGCTCAAAATTTAAATATAATTAAAAAATAATTATTTTATAATTTAAAAAAAAATGCAAAATCATTTTTTTCCTCAGACAAACAACACATTGAGCAAGAATGACAAACCATTTTGAACAAATAGTCTCTTTCGATGTGGAATATGCCCCGGCTCATATCACCCAATGGCGATCCTCAAGAACCGGATTACAAGTAGTTTCAATTTATCAAGAAACTCCCATGATTAATGGTAATTTCGCTGTTGTTACTGAAGTTGAAAATGATTCTGGAACTCCTCATACTTTAGAACATTTGATCTTTATGGGATCGAGAAAATATCCTTACAAAGGCCTTTTGGATGTATTAAGTGGTCAACATTTTGGTGAAACTAATGCCTGGACTGCTACTGATAAAACAGTTTATACTCTTAAAACCGCTGGTTGGGAAGCTTTTAATAAATTATTACCAGTTTATTTGGATCATATAATCAATCCAACTTTGACAGATGAAGGCTGTGTTACTGAAGTTTATCATATTGATGAAAATGGTAAAGATAAAGGGGTGGTTTATTCAGAAATGGAAGGTAGAGTTAATGATGCTTATTCAATTTCTGATTTAGAATGTAGAAAGACTATTTATTCAGAACTGTCTGGTTATTCATCAGAAACTGGAGGGTTATTAGAAAGTTTAAGAGTTTTACTGAATCAACAAATCAAAGATTTTCATAAATTAATGTATCGTCCTGATAATTTATGTGTTATTGTTAATGGTCCAATTAATGAGACTGAATTAATGGAAACTTTGGTTCAATTTGATTCAACTTTAGTCGAGCTTCCTAAAATTCCAAAACCAAGACCTTTTATTGATAGTCCAGATCCTGTTATTTTAAAAGAAGATATTGTCAAAGAAGTTTATTTTCCAGATTCTGATGAATCTTCTGGTTCAATTACTTTTGGATTAGTTGGTCCTGATTTTACAAATTACATTGATTCTATGGCTTTGGATTTAATTTTCAAACATTTAACTGAAGATGAAGCTTCTTTTTTATATGCTAATTTAGTGGAAATTGATGATCCTTGGTGTTCTGATATCTCGGCTTATCAATCCGAATATCAAAAAGCTTTGATGAATTTTTATGCAGAAGGAGTTGATTCTGAAAAATTGAAAGATTGTGAAAAATTAGTTAGAAAACTTTTAAAAGATTTTATTGATGATGGAAATTTTGATTTGGAAAAATTGAAAATTACAATTCAATCAACAAAAGATGAATTCATTTCAACTTGTGAAAGTTCTCCAGATAAATTAACCGATATTGTAATTGATGGGTTTGTTTATAGTAATAGACAAGCAGAAGATTTATTATATATCAAAGATTTAAATGATTTTGATCAAATTTTATCATGGGATGAAAAAAAATGGATTGAATTTTATAAAAAATATATTATTGATAATCCAATTGCTTCAATTGTTACTTATCCGTCAAGAGATTTAAATGAATCTAACCAAAAAAAAGTTGAAAATCTTGTTAATGATAGAAAATCACAATTAGGTGAATCAGGTTTAAAAAAATTGAAAGAAAAATTGGAAAAAGCAATTGCAAAAAACAATACCCCAATCCCTAATGAAATCTTTGATCAATTTATTCCTTCAGATGTTAATAATATTAAATATATTGATACTTTTCCAATCGTTACCACTAAACCAAAATTAAATGAAAATTTACAATTTCATAAAGATGTCTTTAATGATTTACCAAAAGATTTGCCATTTGAATTTTATTTGAATCAGTATAAATCAAATTTTATTAATGTTTATATTACATTTTCTGGTGATAAAATTCCAGTCAAATCTTCTCCATATATTATGTTATTCCAAGAATTAACGGCAATGCCTATGATTTTAGATAATGGTGATAAATTAAGCTACGAAGCTGTGGTTGAAGGTTTAAAAAAAGATTTTATTAGCTGTTCAGTTTCTTCTGAAACTTTTGGTAGTCCACTTGGTAGATTTTCTGAACTTTTAACTTTTAAAGGTAAATTAAAAAAAGAAAATTATACAAAATGTATTGATTGGATTAAAAAATTATTTTTTAACACAGTTTTTGATCAATCAAGAATGAAAGCTTGTATTGATAAATTTTTGAATTTTTTACCGGAAGTCAAAAGAGATGGTCATACAATGTTATCATATTTATCAAATCAACAAATCCTTACAAAAAAAAGTTTAACAAGATCATTGAATTATCTCGATTTAGAACCGTTTTACCATGAATTACTGGAATTAATCAAAACTGAAAACGGATTCAAAGAAATTGTTGAAAATTTGGAAATTATCAGAAAATCATTATTTTTTTCTCCAGATAATTATAAATTTGCAACTTTTGGTGGATTACCCTCAAAAAATCCAATTACAATTTGGAACCCATTCATTGAAAAACTAAAAACTTTGAATTTAACTACCCCATTAAAGTTATATTCATCTTATAAAATCCCAACAAGTCTTGATTATTTATCAGAAATTGGAAAGAATTGTGGTAGAAAAGCATTCTTAATGGGTACTCCAGGTTCTGAATCTAATTATTTGTATTCAATTGCAAATCTTTCAATTGATTATTATCATAAAGATTTTCCAGCTTTAACTTTAGCAAACAATTATTTTCAAGTTGTTGAAGGTCCATTATGGAAATCAGTTCGTGGAGCAGGATTGGCTTATGGAGTTTATATTTCAATTGATTGTTTTTCAAATGAAATTTATTTTTCCGCTTTTAAAGCAACGGATGTTATTGAAACCTTAATGGCAACAAAAAAAGTTATTGAAAACTTTGCCAATGGAATTGAAAATTTTGAAAAAAATTTGATTGAAAGTGCAATTTCCTATAAAGCATTATTAAATGCAGAAAATGAAAGTAATTTACGTTTAGCAGCAATTAAAAATTATTCAAATTGTGAATTGGCTGGATTATCAAAAGATTATAAAGAAAAATTATTAGATGACTTAAAAAAAGTTAGTATTGATGACTTGGTAAGAGTAACAAAAAAATATTTTTTGCCAATTTTTGAAACAAAAAGTTCAAATATTTTTGCAGTTTTTCATCCAAAAAATGAAGTTTATGTTACTGAGTCTTTGAAAAAAATTGGTTATAATGTTAAGTATGATTTGTTAACGGGGGTTGATGATAGTGATGATGATAGTGAAGGTAGCGATGAAAATGAAGATGATGAGGATGATGAATAGAATGTTTTTTTATCCATTGCATTATAGATTTTTTACCATTCTAATCTTATCGGGAATTGCTTTAGTTAAGTAATCTAAGCATTTGAACTAATTATTTAACTAGAAATTTTTTAATTATCATACTTAATATAGAAATGAATTTAGAGTCATTTAAGCTTTCAAAGTTGTAGTCGATAAAATTTATTTTTTTTTACACAACTACCTCCAGTATGAAAGTATTATATGTTATATTACTATTGATAATTAGAATTTGAATGAAAATTTCATACTTGAATTTTTTGACCTTTATAAATGTTGGAAAAGCTTTGAAAATTATAAGAGTTCTTCTGACAGTTTCAGTTATTAAACCACAGAGTAATTTCCTAATATTTTGATCATAATCATTTGATACTCTGTCGCTATGATTCTTCTATATGCACCTTGTTAAGGTACTTTGTCATCATACAAACTTTCAACAAGCTCACAAATAACTTCAAATTGAAAATTCAACAAATAAACTATTGAGTTCACCCAATTTACCTTTTAAAACCCAAATAATCATTATACCGCACATCAAAATCACTTTTTGATGACTAGTATAAATAAATTAAAAAATATTGATAACTTAAAACCATGCCACATTAATTAATAATAGATTATTTCTATATAGATATGAGTTAGCAATACAAATTCTCGAACAAGCAAAGACCAAAGTTCCACCTAACAGTATGTTCAATAGAAACTTGAGAAGAGACAATTTTTTTTTGTAATTAAATTTATAAAATGTAAGGATTTTAAAGGGGCGCAATTTTAAGAATCAACCTTTTCCAAAGCATTAAGTCAAATCAGTTTAAATAAACCTTTGAATCATTTCTGGTCCCAAATTGGAGAGGTTGAAAAAAAAAAGATATCTCTGAGATTCGTTCACAGGACCTACAAGATTTAGTTAGAAACTTGAGATTTCAGTGGAACTAACCATCTCTCCCAACTTGAACACAGAAATCATAAGCGGCACGATATTGGCCCATGAAAAAAAAAGGATTGTGCATAAAGCCATTCAAAAACATCCTCTTTTCGAGCAATCAATTCACTAATTGTGTGATCTATTTTGTTTTGGGACTTATCAAGACATAATGTAAGTTTTTTAAAGGTAGTCATTTGAACATCATGGTATTGAAAAATATACTCCTTACCATTTGCTTACTATTTCTTGCTCACTAATTAATTTCTACATGATGTCTATCACCATTATAAACTGCTGCTCACTAATTCAATTCTGTCTCAAGGTCATATTTAGCTCATGTTCTACAATTTGTTATCACGATATAAATCACATGCTTTTATGTGTGATCAATCACTTTATTTTCTTTAGATGATTCTCTAGTCATTCATTCTTTTACTAGTTTTCCCATTTATGTTACAATTATTTTAATGAATTTACATTCGTCCTCAAATTAAATAGTAGAAGCCCATACTTTCAATCCTGCAGTCTTTGATGCTGTTACATTTGCTAATGGGGAAATATTAAACTTTCCAGCCAACATCTCTTTGGTAATTAAGAATGTTTTATTTGCTAAATTATCAAAAGAGTTTTTGAGGGATTATGATCATGCTAGTTTTGACGGTGCTAAACTGTTTGCTCAAATTAAGAATGATTATGGTATCTTAAGTCCGGATGAATAGATAGATATATTTCGTTATTTCTTGGAAAACTATTATTAAGTTGACAATATAAAATTCTTTTAAGATTATACAATCATTATCAGTTATTATTTTCCTTACTGCAAAAATGTAATCAAATATGGGTTACTTGCTCAATTATCAAGAAAAGATAGTATTCGTGGTGCTAATTTTGCCAAACTTATAAAAATTATGGGCTTCTGCCGTTTAATTTGTAAGCAATAGCTGATTTATTAGAATAATTATGTAAAGTAAATGGGAAAGCCAACCTACATTCATAGTAATCTCGGTGGCAAATAACTGTAGAAAAGTAATTGACTTGATAATTCTATAAGAGAATAGAAGACGATAGTACAAAAAGTCAACGGGACGGAACTTTCTGGATTATGAATCTGAAGATGATAGAGGACAAAATAATAAAAATATTTTTGCTGAAAAATCTGGTCATATTAGTGAATGCTCTCATGCTGGCAAGCCGGTTGAATATGCTATGGATTCTGCTTCAACTCTTCACATTACCAATGAGGAAGATAAATTGGAAAATGTCAAAGAAGATGACACGATAATCAATACTATTCATGGTTCTATTTAATCTGAAGTTCAAAGAAATGTTAATATTGGTAATGCTACTTTGGAAAATATTAAATTTGTTCCTACATTTCCTAGAAAGATTTTTTCTGTGCCAAAACTTACTGATGCTGGTTATACTGCTCTGATTAATCAAGAACTTATGGATATATTGAATAATTGTAGAAAGATTGCTTTTGCTTCTAGATCTGGTAAACTTTGGATTTTATCCGAAAATGATTACGTCTTACTTATTTCTTATGTCATATCAATGTCACGTTAATGTGACTAAGACAAACTTGTGTGACCAAGCCAATCTTTGTTACGATCCAGAAAGTTCCATTCCGTTATCTTTATGTATTATCATTTCGTCTATTCTCTCATGGAATTTTCTAATCATTTATTTTTCTACAATTATTTGTCACCGAGATTACTATGAATGTAGGTTGGCTTCCCCATTTACTTTACATAATTATTTCAATAAATCAGCTATCGCTTACAAATTAAACGGTAGAAGTCCATATGACATACGAAATAAGCGAGGCGTAACAATAAAATATAATTGATTTATAGGCAGCAGGTTATAACATCAATGAACAATAAAGTTTAAGCAAATTGCAAGCAAATGGTAGGCATTCTATTTTCCAATATCAACTGGTAAAGTTATTAGAACCTCTCAATTCAAAGACTTTAAAGCTACTGGTCCTTGGTTTGCTAATAATTATGATAATGGTTTTTCCACTGGAGGAAGTGGTTTTGTTAATTTTGGTGGTTCTGGAGGCTCATTTCTAGTCCTATTGCCGTTTCTAATTCTGAAAGTATGGATGTTGATGGTAGAGAACATCAATTGGTAATTCAAATAGATCAAGTTATTGAAGAAAAAGATGATGCGGTTTCCAAAAATAATACCATTGCTAAATCATTGAGAAAATATTTAGAAGCTATGAAGAACAAATCACAATCTCGAAACGAAATGAATTTTAAAGATGTTGTTGCTGCTATTAATAAAAATTCTATTTATTCTGGTACAAAAAGAGCTTTAAAAGATCATTTAATTGAAAAAAAAAATGGTAAGGGTGCCAATTTTCATTAAAAGTTATTGACAAATTTTTTTATGAAAAAGTTGATGACACTGAAAGTGATTCTGATGGTTATAAATCTTATTTATTTGTGGATGAGAATAAGTATGTTATTCCAAATACTTACAAATAATCTTTGAAATCTGATCAATCTAAAAATTGGAAGCAAGCTGTCAATGATGAGTTAAATCAAATGAAAAATCTCAATGTCTTTGAAAAAGTTGATATTTCCTGCCAATAAAAATTTGATCAAAACCAGATATATTTTCAATATTAAACAAGAAAATGATAGTGAACGTTTTAAGGCACGTCTAGTTGCCAAAGGATTTTTACAAACTCCTGGTGAAGATCTTGATGAAATTTCTCGGTCCTGTGGTTCCGTTTGAAATTATATGAATTTGTTTATCTTCAGCTGCTAATAATGGCTGGATATTTGGCCAAATAGATGCCAAAAATGCTTTCTTAAATGCTGACTTGAGTGTAGCTCTCTGCTGTCAAATTCCCTAAGGTTATGATGCTGATGCTAATTCCAAATGCTGGTTACTTAAAGAAGCTCTTCATGGTCTTAATCAGGCTCCACGTCATTGGTCCAATGCTATTTCTGATATTTTAGTTAAAGCTATGAAAATTATGGGCTTCTACTATTTAATTCGTAAGCGATGGTTAATTCATTAGAATATTTATATAGAATGAATGGGAAAGCCAAAATATATTTATAGTAATTTTGGTGGCAAATATAGAAAAATAAATGACTAGAAAATTCCATAAGAAACAAGTAAGACGTAACAATAAATTATAACTGACTTATAGGGCAGTATGACTTCAATAAGCAGTAAGGTTTAATTAAATGGTAAGCAGTAAGTAATAAATAAATTGTAAGCATTATATTTTTCAATAAAAGCTGGTTTGAAAAAGAGTGTTATTGAACCTTTGTGTGTCCTTAGAGCCTTTGTGTGTCCTTTGATGCTTTAAATATCATTATTGTAATTGTTGATGATATTTTGCTTTTAGCTGCTATGAAGAAAACATTTCACCAAAGTTTTGAAATGAAAGATTTAGGGTTTCCCAATAATTATGACGATTCTAAAGCTGCTGAGCTTTCAAAATTGGAATATCAAAACTAGTATGCCTATTAGACCATTTTATGAGTATGACAAAAACAAAATTGTTGAAGTAGTTGGTTTCTCAAAATTAAAAAATGACTTAAGCTTGGTTGTTATAACTGGTTCTGACTGGGCTAGTGATACTGATAGATATTTTTAAGCTGGTTCTAAATGATTTGATCAATTGGAAATCCCGAAAACAAAAGGTAATTATTTTATCATCAACTGAAGCTGAATATATGGGCTATTACTGAAGGTTCAAAATTTTGCAATTATGTTAAGAATTTTTTGGAAGAATTAAATTTTAAGATTGGTTATTTCAAGCTTGCTAGTAATAACATGTCTGCTTTATCTCTTACAAACCACAAATCAAATTATAATAGTTCCAAACACATTGATATCAGGTTTCACTACATCAGATCTGAAATAGAAAGAATAAGAACTTATCCTCATTATGACAATACTAAAAATCTTGATGCTGTTTCTTTTCAAATCTTATTATCTCATAATTGATGGGGGGATAGGAGGGGGGAGGGGGTGTATTAAAAAATATAATGCTTACAATTTAATCATTACTTACTGCTAACATTTGGTTACCCCATTTGCATAAACTCTATCAAAATAACTGGGAAAGCCAAAATATATTCATATTAATCTTGGTGGCAAATATTTGTAGAGAAAACAACTAGAAAATGCCATAAGAACATAGATGACATAAGAAACAATTAAGACGTAACAATAAAATATAATTGATTTATAGGGCAGTATAACTTCAATAAGCAGTAAGGTTTAAGTAAATGGTAAGCAAATGGTAAGCAGTAAGTAATAAGTAAATTGTAAGCATTATATTTTTCAATAGACGATAGTAAATTAGGGGCTAATAACACTTCAATACAATAAGCCTTTTCAGAGTTACATTGATTATTGGTGCTCAGTTTATATATCTTCCATAACAATCTTTATAGCAGCGAAAATTTAAAATGGCTCAAACTTAGTACTAAACCAAATTCATATTAACTCCAATGTGATTGATCGCTAAAGCAATTTCGCTATCCGCCTTGCTGTTAATACTCTCAATGTTTGATAATATTACTAAAGTAAATAAACAAAATGGCATTTCATCTGCTGCTTTGATTAACGTTAAACATTCCTCATATCACTTAGTAGAATTTTTAATAGTAGAATTTTTGTTTGAAGATTCTAATAGTGAGATTGAACAAGAAGAATGAAAGTCACAATCATCAATAATATTTTATTGGATGGCTGCTAGTACTATTCATTCATATAGATATTTTCTATTTAGCGCCTCAAGTCAATATACAGGGCAGCCAAACTGGGTCCAATCCAACATATTTCTATAATATTTGTGGTTATATCTTTTCTTTGTTCATTTCCCTACATCTCTTTTCAATTATAGACCAAAAAGCTAGTGCTTGATAGAATTTTTATCACTTAATCATTTCACTCAAGAGGATGGAATTACTTATTTACTTGGAGAAAAATTTTAGCTGATTTAACTTTAACTGTACATTAAACGAAACGGCTCATTAAACAATCGGATAATTTAAAGATTAAATTGTTGGATTGAATTATATATTAGCATTTTAATCAGAGATGAGGTATGAAGTAGGGAGTTGCATTGTTATTGGATTAAACAGTTAATTTATTAAACGTCAAACATTAGTCTCTAAGGACTTTTTGATTGAAAGACATATTGTGCTATTTTTACCAGCTAATGATAAATTTCAGAATTGGTAAGATATGAAGAGTTTCTTCGGATGTTGGTACTTTTAAACATAAGGTTTGGTGACAATTGATGTACACTAGTTGCCGTAAGATAATCTCAATGTAATTTATCATTAATTAACTAGCTACATTGGATGAGCTTTAAAAGTTAAAACTGTTATTTGAATCTTAGTCATAACAGGAAATCGCAAAGTTGTCAGATTCAAGAAGAAAACTTGGCTCAGTGGTCAACTTGGGAAAAACAAAGAATTGCTTTTTCGAAAACCGTTAGTGAAAACATGGGATTACTCTAATTAATAAGAACCTCTTACATAAAAGCAGCTAGCAGAAGGAAGAAAGTCGTAGAGTCAAATGATTGATTAGGGAAGAAGGGCCTCATACATTTGAAAAATGTTGGTCTACAAAATTAGTAATTCTTGCAAATTTTATAAATAAAAATAACGTCGATTACAATCATGACCGAAATAAGCGAGTTTGTAATAACCAAAAAATAGCTTTCTTACTCTAGCAGGATTACACTACATGTGACGAGTGCCATCTAATAAGTGACAAAGGATTGATCACCTCAACTCTGCAAGAAATTCCAACCTGTTTTTATTGGAAGAATGAATGTCCAAGGCTAAACTGTGCAAAATGTTGTGAACAGCATCGAAAAATAAGTTGATATTATGAAATGATAAGTTTAATGATATACAATAATGAAATTCATTTGTTGCTGACTATGGGAGTGGAAATTGTTCTCAAGAAGCTAGACGAGAATATTAATAGCTTATTTACTTCCCTTAAGTAAATGAATGTTTTAAAAAGTATAACAAAAAGAAGAAATATTACAATCATCTTTGAAACAATTCGTTAGATACTAAAAAGAATACTAAGTGACGATTGGACATTTGTAATATTGAATCAACAACTATAACAAACTTGATCCCTCTCTTAAACTTTTCTCATTCTTAAATTACTTTGCGCTGGTCTGTTACGTTTACTAGGTTTTATCAATTATCTGATTCTATCGATCAATAGAAGGAATTACTTATTTAACCAGTACCTACTTTTTGTTTGCAACACCTAAAATACTGTACAAGAGCTTGGTGCAGGAGCTCTCAATTAGAGTTGTAGTATCAAAAATATTGGCTTGTTTTACCTCAATCACTAAAGGTACAGCTCAATTTCTTCTTTTTATATTGGTTTATATTAGAAGCTTAACAATATATAATACAGAGTTTTTAACGTTGTCTCTGAGTGGGAAACCTTGCCACACCTTTCAAGCGGATATCCAAATTGCTAAGAAATGTAACAAAAACTCTGGTCAGGAAGAAAAGACAAGTTTGTAAAAGCTTAGTCAAGGCAAGAAGATTGTTATTCAACTTTGAAATTTAAAAATTAATTTAGTAAAAAAATTTAGTAAATTTTACTTGTTTATTAAAGTTACTGTATTTTATTGAATCATTATTTAGATTTTTCACTTATCCTGTAAATGTTTCCCAAGATATTTCACCTGACTACTAGTTACGTGGATAGAAGTATAGAAAAGTAACAAACATGCTATATATCAAAGCAGGAAAGATATTGATTGCTTAAAGAATATACAGACTAAATTTACAGACAAAAGACTCTATGATCGAATTGTATGGAAACCAATGATGGCTTTAACAGAAACGTAAATTAAATATTTTATTACCTAATCAATAGCATTTCTCACCTTGTTTTTGAATTCATTGATCTGATACACTGTACAAGACTGTAAGTAGAATTTGGGTTTCTAAGCAGTTGAAAAACGCAATAGTTGTTGTGAGTAATTTAGCAACTCAATCAAAGAAAGTTTTCAAGTTCAGAGAGTAACAATTTTTTTGCAACACGAGATAATAATAAAAACCAATCCGGCAAATTTACAACTTTTTTATTTTGTTGATTCTACTTTCTTCTTTGACTCACTCCTTTCAGATTGAGTTCTAGACTTTTTCAGTGTTATATATATTATCTTGCCTAGATACAACATGGGGTTTGGTTTTCTTGAATTTTTGTCTCAAGAGTGGCAAGGCAACATAAACTTAATAAAGTCGACGCTGATTCGATTCATAATGCCATCCTTACTACAAGCTTTAAAATCCTTCTTTTGGCATTTACTTAGATTTCAATTCTCTCACTTTGAACATATTGTTGGGAAATAAGTCTAAAGATATATAAAATACTTTCTTTGGTGCTATTACCATACTCGTTTTCCAGAAATCAAAAAGGAATGGCTTTGACTTGTCCAATCAAGAAAAATGACTTTGTATTGCTATATACTGCTAAATTCATACAATACATTATTTATTTCAACTTAGATAAGCGGTTAATAGAAGTGAAGCCCTCTTTATTTAATCCACTACATTTAAGAACCTTAGTTGGGGAGAAATTTTGTATACCTCCAAATACTGATGTAAAAGTTCTCTAATAAACTTTTATGTACAGCACCGAGAAAAGTTACTTGTGGCGTGTAAGAAAGACATATTTTCTTATCATATAATTCTACAAACCTAGTTTCTACTCTACTAATCCAATTTGTACCAAGTGAAAGTATAACAAAATTCCTGTAACGCTATTATGATTTACCAACGAGAACTGGAAAAAGGCTCTAACTGTTAAAACTATTTGCTAGGCAATTCAAACTATGTGTTGTAGCTCGTGCATACTTGGACTCCACAAAAAATTTAACATTTTATTGTGTAGACCCTTATGGAAACTGCATATTTTTTATAATATCCTAAAGCAGAGCAGAAGAACTGGGGTGGCTCAGACATTCTATAACAACGTATTAAGAATAAGCTGAGCTTACTTGACATTGTTATTTTCATATTTCCTGGTGACTATTTAACATTTCAATAAATCATTCTGATATCTGAACAAAAACATTTTTTTTATATTGGTGATCCATAATCTTAGATGGCCTTTGTTCCCTTTAACCCAAATTTATTTTTGAGTCTTTAGTAGCTATGAAGTAATCAGTAATATCGTGAAAGTAGTGTTCCCCCAGTCGAATCAAACTACTTTTGAATTTACAAGAATTATCATTCATTAGTAATTGACATTAAAACCCCCTAGGTTCTGAGTTTTTGATTTCTTTTTATATCATTGCTGTCCCTCTTATTTATTACGGGTTTTTGATATTAGGCCAAACATTCTCCTAAAATAGTGTGATATTTCAACAACAGCTAACGTAAAACAGCAAAAATATTCACATACACAAAAATAGTTGAGCGAGTTTTATGAATAAGCGCACTTCGGTCACTACTTGGGTTGAACTTCATAGTTAGAGTGGGGAGAAAAACACAAGTTAGACTTTTAACTTATTACTTAGATTTTCTCAAAGAATTTTTATAAAAGTACAGAAAAATATTTAAAAAAGTATTGAAATTTCCAGATTATAATAAGAGGCTAAAAGAATCTCAAATTTACTCTTATTTATAACTAAGTAGAGCAAAACCCCAAATGTTTAAAGTGGATTTTGCCATTCATAAGTACTTACAATTTTTGCCTGACAAATTTTTCTTCGGTAAAAGTTTCAAAATTTGCCTATTGATTAAACCATTCAAAGAAGTTTCCATAACAAAGGAATTTTTGCCCAGAAGCCATTGATTTGTTAATAGATATCGGAATGGTGTTAGTTTTATATAGTAATTTCATTATGAAAGTCGAGAATCTTTCGTGATGGAAACGATCTGAGTTGTTGTGGAGAATTGTGAGATACCACAATTTTTGTTATTAACGGGGAAGCTCAGAATTATTATTTTTTATTTCTGTAGCTCAATAATTTTTATAGACATCTTTGGTTTTGAAACAGAACATCATATAAAAACAGAAATTATGATTTCACCCAAAAATTATACTTCTTTATATTAGAGGGAGTAAGTATTATCATAAAAAGCCCTAGCTAAAAAACTTGCAATATTTTTCGTACTACTAATAACTATGCTTCAATATGATTATTTTGTTTTTGACCAGAAATTTGATAAAGTGCTGCTTTTTCACCTCAACTGAATATATTGACTTAAAAGACATGAAGCATTTACTGAAAATAAGAATCAGAGCACACAGTATTTGCAGCATACAGTAATGTTCCTATAAAATATCTCAACTTTGACTTATCCTGCTCATCATAATCTCTGAGCAAAAAGCTACTTGCAGCGGAAGACAGCTACCGTTCGGTAATAGCAGGTGAATACTATTGTTTCTCTCATCAGTGCTCCTCTAGAACTATAATCGAACTTTTGAATAACCAATTCAAATAAACTCAATTATTGGAATAGACCTATAATCTTTATTTTGAATGCTAAATACAAAATCAATTGATATTGTTGTTGTTTGAATCTTTTCTAGATGTAGCAAAATCATCGGCGCGTAAGGCCTACCACCTAACTCATTATTGTTCTTTAAGTAGTGCTTTGAGTAGAGCAAAGCTGGTGTTAGATCACCAACAAATATACAAGATTTTCTCATTAAAAAATTGGAAGTAAATAAAATAGTAGCAAACTAAGTTGTTAAAGATGGCTTTGGCCCATATGAATCTTGTTAAATTTCCATACAAATACATCCAGCAGGAGGGCTTTAACATAAACTTTGTCGTCAGTGTGTTCACATGAGAATGAAGTGGATGTGTATTCATTTAATCCATATGCTATTGTATTGACTTATAATAGAGACCCGGGTTCTAGTTTAATCAACACCACGGTATTGAGCAAATCATTTGCAAATCAACTAATGAACAGACTTGAGGCTCACCTGAAATTTTTTTGAGTCAGCGCAGCCAATTATTCCTGTTTTAAAACGCAATATTGATGTATAAACTTTTTTCAACAGAAAACTTTGACACTTCAAAAAAAATGATATGTTTCTATATTTAATTAATTTGATTGAAAATAGTTGTACCCTTCTCTATTGTTGAACATTAACAAAAAATCTTAACAAGCTTTAATCGATTCTCCTTCTAACAGGAACTCTAAAGGGATTTTTTAATTTTTGCTGATTGTGGGAGATGATAAAGTCAAAGAAAAAGTTCAGGGAAGAGAAACGAAACAAGAAAAGCCGGCAAGAAATCAAGTAAAAGTTGAAAACTCAACAAAATCAAAATTATGAATATAAGTCCTGGGCATTTGGCTTGGAGTTTTTCACCATATAAGATTTTTTCAACAATAAATGATTGGATAAATTTTCAAATTCTTATTTCTTTTCAGTATCAATTTTCTTACAGGAAGTTAAACTATATATTAGAACTATTATTACCAATAAAGATCATTACAATTTTCTAAACTGTCTCCTTCCAAACTCATTCATCAAAAGCTGTTCTATTATTAAGTGGATCTGACCAATTTTTAAAAGGAGATAATTATATAGGATCCAGAAATAAAGAATCTTTTACTTGAACAGGATTTAATAAAAGTAGAGAAGGATATAGCAAAATTTGACAAAAATAATAAAATCAAAGAGTAGATTTTTTATTAATAAGATCCTCCATAATTCTAGTCTTTATATTCTTTTCGCAAGAAATATTTTTCTCTTCTAACCCTCATCTGTTACTATCTCGTAATTAAGGATTTTAAGTGATCTATCTGGGTTTCCCCCAATACATGATAAATCTCTGGGAAAAGAAAACTGAAAAATATATAACATTGAAATAAGACCAGCTTTGATAATGAAAGACTATATAATCTGTTATATTGAGCTGATAAAAATAAAGATTCTGTGTTTTCAAATTCTGTTTTTGAATTATCATTTTATATTAATTCACTAATAATTTTGTTTTGAATTGACTTTTAATTTTGTAAAAGTCAGTCAAAACTTCTCTGATCAATAACTTAATTTTTGATCACAAATCTATTTTCACCATCAACACTACTAGTTATTACTCTAATTCATGTTTATAATATATACTCGCTGATATCTGTGGGTCCTGTCCTCTCAAAGATTTCAACTAAATACGTCTTCTCCTTTTCTTCCTAAACGTTTTTTTCTAATTACTTTGTTATTTACGTTTATGTTGGTAGGGTTTCTTTTTTCAGATAAGTCATTTTACTTATTAGCAAGTCACAAAATCTAACTTAGTAAAAACTTCATGATGATAAAAGCTCATCTACCTTGTAACTTTGACATTAAAATAAAAATGAAAGGAATGAAATAATTAACAATAACTTCAATAAAATTTATAGTAGTGGTCTTAACAGCTCCTCGGCATATGGTTTGATTGAGATGAGCAGTGATATTTATCAGTTAAGCTCTGTTCAGGCAACTTGAAACTTTGGTATATATGCATCTCTAAATCTAATGGTGTAACATAAAACGGGATAGTTTCATGCTAAAGTAGAGTGGGTAATTGGTATTTAAAGGACGGTATTCTATTACTCTCTAAATTCAGTAAAAGTAGTATTGAAAAGGAGAAAGTTAAGAATGGGAAAAATGCATTAAAGTTATATACTCAAACATCATGCACACAGAAAGGAGATCACATTCAAAGAGAAAAACCGGAAGTAGGAGGAGAAAGCAGAACCTATGGTAACATCATAGAGTATTCTTGTGACTTATGTCACAAATGGGGTTAGAATAAATATAATATAATAGATTTAATACAATGTATAGTATATTATGAAAATGAGTAAATTAAGTTAATTCAATTGATCCAATTTTATTATGGAAATAGACTCAGTAATATTGGTTATGGAATAACAGCAACTATAGTACTTATCCCGTCCCACAACAATTTTTGAGTTTGAAGTTCTCGATAAAAGTAACAAATTTGTGCTCCCTCAAAAAACTAAAACACTACCTCAATCTCTACACTCATGCATGATAGGATCTGTCTGCAATTCTAGAAATTTTGAGGCTATTTTAGGTACTGGTGATATTAATCTATTATCAGTATCAAACCATTTTTTTATTACTGAATAAGTAAGTGTAACCAAAAAAAAATGCAATCTAAGAAAAGAAACCCTATTTATCAAAATGAATTTTCCATTTCAATGATACCCAAAAACAAAGGTCTAGCTAAAAATACTTATATGAAATCACCTCAACAATTTACTATCATCTAACCTGATTAGCTATTTTGTATTAGGTTTTTGCCTAATTGAGCATAAACGTATTGTTTAATCAAACCTAGTAGGTGCTTTAACATCCAACAACACAAAATCCACTCTAAGAAGAAAAATATTACCAAGGAATAAGAATTTGCTACAACAGATCATTGATATTGAGATACTGCTGAGCTAAGAAACACAGTATACAAGATCCTGCTCTGACCTTGCCCTCGCAAACTTTTTTAGATGGGGGGCTCAGGCAGACAGCTATGATTAACATCAAATCTGCGCTAAGAATAAACAATATAAATAAGCTTTCTATTAGTAGTCACAAAATATATGACCAAAAGCTAGTAAAACTGCGAGAAAAGTGGCACTACTCAAAACCTAGAAGTTCAAAGGGCTTCCTCACTTGGAAATATACTTTCTGCTACTGGTGAACTATATACTACTATTGACTTACAACGTGATAAAAGTAAACTTGAAAAATCAGAAGTATTTATATAAGATAAATTTGCCAATCACATTAATGCGCGTACATAGAATATAGGACATTCAGATTTACTAGTGACGATTTCTTATTTTTCAACTATTGATAGTGAGCGATTGCACTTTATGGCCAGCTATTTGAAAAGTTAATATTAAATAATTAATAACACATATATTAATGTATTCAAATACATGTGTCAAGCTCTCTTCAATGGTGTTCATTCAGAAAGTCCTCTCTTGTGGCTGTATTAAATTACTGCAACTAGTACTCCCATGAAAAGCCGTTGATCTTTTACAATCAAACGATAGTAGAATTTATTACAGACTTTTCTTAAAATCAAATGTCAAACTTTGATTAAGGAGGCTTCATTACCTAGCTGTTTTCTCATTGCCTAATCATGTAAGCATATAGGGATGAGGTGTTCTTTTCTGGAACACTCCAACCACACCGGGAAAGTTTCTAAACACTCCTAGCTTCTACTCTTCTCTAGTCTCCTTCGTTAAAGCAGATCAAAGCTCCTTCTCTTCTTTTTTCATCATTGAAAATTCAGCCTACTTTCTTTTCTATAATATTGTATACTCTCTCATCACTTTTAATATATCAGGCTTCAATTTCAACATTTACTTGAGCAGCTCTAAAAATCAAAACCTTTACTTTCTTCCTTAAACGTAAGATGAAGAGAACCAAGGGAAGGTAGCTTTATACTGTGTAAGATTTAAGATGGCAAAATTGTTTGCAATGGAAGTTGTGATCATTTCGATATACAACAAGTAATGGAGTAAACTATGTAGAGCTCCATGATAATGAAAGTTATTGATGGAAAAGTCGTATGCAATGCACTTCTGCCTTTCTTGTTTTCCCTTCACAAGAAATTGCTTCCTTTCATAAAGACAAAATGACGTTTATATAAATGTGCTTAAAAAAAACAGGAAAACACACAGCTAAAATTGTTTTATCTGTAAAATAAATTGTTAATTGCATATATCCTATTGATTTATTAGTTAGTAAGTATCAAAAATAGATTCTTTTGATCCTGAAATAAATGTGTTTTTCCAAATATGCTCACTTTAGTGAATATCCTAATTACCTAATACTCATTAAGTAAGTTTGTTGAATGAGTAGTTTCAGTTTTTTCACAAGAAGATGATGGCGGAAACGCGAATAGTTACAAACCCCAATATCAAAATGTGAAAAAAAGATTTTTCATTATTTCTTGAATGTAATCTGAGAATGTAAATCTGATCATACACAAACCTTTCTTGCAACACTGATAGGAACAAAACAATTTTAAAGAAGCAATAAAGACATAAATCAAGGTGGAGTAGAAGGATAAACTAAATTTCAATTAAGTCAACCAATACTACTATATTGCATAGTATAGTATACTAAAGGAAATCACCAGGCGGCCATCTGACGTTTGTTTGAGTTATTACAAAAGGGGTGAAAGCGAAGCCTCACTTCTTATTGATGAACAAAGATTTCGGTAGAATAAGTTTGTAATGTTTTATCAACTTCGTAAATCAAATTTCATACTTTTAGTAGCTCGGGGCTCGCTAGTCCCACCCACGACATATAATCTCAAAAACTCCAAGACGTAATCTTGAACAGAAGAAAGTATAGTAATACCCGTTCAGTTATTTGCTACAAAAAAACATTTTGCCCAACATAAAAATAAGAAATCAAGTTAGTATCAAAAAAAGGTGTAAGCTTTGAGATTAAAATTTTCAAAGTAGATCAAATTTTACAACCCATCCATACATAACACGAACCATTATACTCGTCTGACCGACAAATATTACTTCTTTTTATTATCTTTTCAGCTTTTATTCTGCTTTATGAACGATGATAACTTATAGATTGAAATTAAACTGCAGTTTTCACATCAACCACTTCTACATCTGTGATCGTTTCAGGTTATTGGAATACAGGATTTTGTTAAGTTGGAACATACTCAAAAAATATTTTCTTGCTATATAGATTTGTACACTTTCAGAAAAATTAGTACAAAAGATTTTAATATGCTCAACACATGGTTTTCGAGAAGTCAAACTTTTTTAATGATCAAACCTTTCTTTTATCAATAATCAAATATTTTTTAGAATACAGAATCATTTTGCTATGCAACATAATGTGCCAACAAGTGAATGAGTTGTATGTTTAGATTTTGTAACATTCCTAATTTTCAAGAATCAAAATGCTTATTGCTATAGTTAAAGTAAATTACAAACGAAAATGAAGTTACTAATAGTTAAACTTATTCTATCTATGCAAAGTGAATATTTCCTAAGAAATTCTCAAGCTAGTCAGGGACTTTTTGACCGAAAATCATTGCTTCCACCGAAGTTAAAACCAACTGCGTTTTTCTTCATCTTCTTATCTAAGATATCATAAAGTTAGCTACAATAAAAAGAGCACTTTTCCTATAAATATAAACAGATCCTTATGTATTGAGCAGGTAATGAACAAATAAAACTTTCACTATAAGATTTTAAAAGTTCAAGAATAATGTTCTATAGAAAGAAGCTTGAAAGACTCATAAAAACAAACTTTCAATGATTAAATAGAGGGAAATTATTGATAAACGAAGCCTTGACAAGAAGTAGCAGAGTACGATCAGTCTGATTGATCCGAGAAGAATTAAAGGTTACTCATAACGGATCAAAGTTACGCTAGCGAAAACAGGGTTAATTTACTTGAAAAAATACAAAGTTTCTCTCTCAATATCCATGCAAAGGAACGTCATTCGTCTTTTTTTCTACTAATCTTCACTAGTGAAATTTACTTCATATGCGCAGATGAAGCTTCAATGAAAGCGTAGACAAAGTCGCTTTTACTTCCATGTATACTTCTTTATTACGACTTTTTTCTAAAAAAATAGTGTATTGAAAGATAATTTAACTGATATTAATTAGGCTTATGGTGAATATTAACTATTTAATGATCATTTGTAACATATGGTCAAATTATTATCTCAACGAACGTCTCGGAGTTACTTCCAAGAGCGAATATGCTTATAACAACAATATTAACTTACAGCAAAAACACTCACAACCTTTGTGGCTTTATTATACACGATATTTACTCTATTTTTACGTTTGTTCCTGTTTTGTTGAGCGAAATTTAATTTGATAAATATTTGTTAAGAATCCCTCCCCTATTAAGTCTACAACAATTTTTAATTGTGAAGTACTCAAACTTTCTCTGTTAAAGCCAAAGGTTTACTGGATTTATGTGCTGCTAAATTTTGCCTATCATCATTCGCGTTCTTTATCATATGACTCAAAGTTGAATCAATAATCATGGATTAAGCGATTTTTTCTCAATAAGTCATTTTAATTCTTATATTACCAAGTTTATTCTCAGTACCATATTACCATTAAAAATTCATAGATATATTATCAATAATTACCTCAATAAATCAGTTATGTGGGGGATTTGTACAAATTTAATTTGATTGTTAGTTTAAAACTGTGGCACCCCATAACGGAACTATTTCCTAGAATATAGGTTTTTTAATGAGTCAGTTTCCATTAGTTATGTTAATCATTGATCATCGGCTCACACTTCATCTCGTAAATATTAAAGAAAGCCACCTTCAGTTACGGTAAATGTGGGTGGTAAAGAAAGTTTAAGAAAGAAGAAAAATAAAATGTAAATGACTAAGATTTCTAATGTCATTGTAGACTAAGCAAGTCTGTAGTGTAATCGTTATCGTAAACAATTGACTTGTAATGTAATTGATTCAAAAAATAAAGAATTATCAGTAAAATAATGTTAAATGACTCAATTGAAATTAAAATTGAAGATATACTTAATTTTCACACATGTCATATTTATCTAAAAACAGATTAGAGAGTTTTGAAAGAAACAAGACCAAGATTTTTAGTTGAGATTGCTAACATGGTTTTTGGCGCATGCTCAATGAGGGCAAAACCTTTTGTGTTTTGTCAGATCTGATATAGTGGGGCTTAAAATCAATATTTTTGAAATGATCATTGTCCTTAGCAAGCTTGAAATAAGCAATTGTAAGAAATCAACGTTTTCAAAAAATTTACCTCTGTCATGTTTATAGAATGGTCCGAGTTGGAATACTGGCTTTAATTTTACCATAATGAACATTTATATGAAAAATAAAAATACACCTTCTTTTATGGTGATTTTAGTAGAGATACACAAAGAAGGAAAAACCTTGAACAACTTGAATCGTAATATCTTCATTATAGACTAATTGGATGTGATGGAAAAACTAGCGAAGTTTTTTGCGCTTACGGTTTGTTTACGACACCAATTATTGATGTTCTGCTGACCAAATGTTTATGTTATCAACTAATTATATCTCGATTACCATTTGCTTATAATTTGTCGCTTACCGATTCTATTTATTATTTGTTGCCTACTACTGAGTGAATGCTTAATGCCCACCAACAGTATAACTAAAGTTTAATCCTATAGTAAATAGCAAGTTGAAGTTGATCTTTACCAAGCTGGCCTCAATTTGATTTCTCTTCTGGTGAAAAGAACTATTTTTGCGTTTAACAGTCATTGACCCTTACAATAGTTTGAATAACATGTGTGAAACTAATTACATTATTGTATGGCAATTTTAGTACCGCATTTGAAAAATTATATTTTTGATTCAACTTTTTAACTTTTTTATTTCATTAGTTAAGCTTATTTGTGGTCAGCTTTACAGTTACATATTGCTGTTATTTCCAAGTCATTGAAGTTTTCTATTAAAACTTACCATAAAACTTAAAAAATTGTTATTGTTTTACTCTAAAGACTTCAAACTCTCCAATAAAACGTGTTATGACAAAAACTTTAAATCTCAAAATAAAAATAATTCATAATGTTTTCAATCCTTAGCATATCAACTTCAAATAGGCCAGGGAAACTATTGCTAACTTATACCTTCATGGTATCAATGAATATCAAAAACTTAAAAGTGATCATTATCCTTTGCTTGTTAAGTATTTTATAAAAACTGTTGCTGAATCCGTTGGCCCTGAAATTTTTAACGCTGCTAGCTTTGTTATTGCAGAGCAAAGCGAAATTATTCCTACAAATACATCGTTAGTAAATTAAAATCATTTTGATTGCTAAATTTTTTAACGCCTTTATCAAAAAGTACAGAGAAGCTAAATGTGCTAAATTATTTACTAGAATCAAAAAGGATTTGTTTTTTTGAGTCCAAACATTTTTAGCGTTACGTCATTTCATTCAAAACTATTAAAGAATTGAAAGTTTGATTTCATTATATGAATGTTAAGAATATAACTTACTTTATTTTTACTATAAATCCTTATCCATTATTTGTTTTTGATTGTTAATGAGCTTATTAACGGCTCCAAACTTAATAGTAAGCTGGTGGCTTAATCTAAATCAAATAATAAATTTGATACCAATATTTTAAATGATTTAATCAATACTAAAGAAATTATTCAACTAAAAACTGCACCGCATAAGTACTTTTCAAAATAATGAATTTGAGAGTATCGAGATGATTATTCAACAAAAAGTAAAGGAAGCTTAGCTGCTGTCTCTATTCACAATTCATTTTTTAATTGATTAATTGAGTAACAAACAGCAAGTAGTATATTTTTTAATATTTTAGAACTTTGCTTTTGTTAAAGCTTCAACTGGTAAAATTATTAGAACCTCTCGATTTAAAGAATCTAGAGCTGGTAATCCATGGTAATCTGGTGGTATTGATAATGGTAATATTAATGGAGGAAGTATTTATTGTTCTTTTGATAATTCAAAATGATGATATTGTCAAAAAAATACCATTCAAGAGTATGAATTATTATGAAAAGAATTAGAAATTAGGAGCAACAAATTACAATGTAATGATTTTGTTGCAACTTAAAAACTAAGTGCTGCAGAAGCTGCTGATTATGATGGATTGAATGCTAATTATCATAGAATTAATATTGAGCATTACAGTTTTAACCAAAAGGTGCTTGCTGAAAACAGAGATTTAGCTGCTATTGGTGAAAATGCCATTCATCTTGGTACAATAATAACTTTAAGAGATTGTCAAATTGAGATGATTACTACTAAGTGTGCCAATCCTTCACCAAAAGCTGTTGAAAATTTTCTTATGAAAAAGTTGGTGATACTGGTAGCAATTCTGATTTTGAATTGATAGCTAAAAAAGTCAAAGTTACTCCAGTTGAAAATAATCAACCTTGACAAGTTCAGTTGAAATCCCAAAACTTTAAATCAACTATTCGCGTATTATTTTATCTTGCCAATAATCTCCGTAATAATATCAGTTTATAAGTTTCAAGATAATCAAGATACTTGGTGAATCCCAAAAGAAATCATCTTAATGCTGATATTAGAATGGTTCGTTGTGTTTTTCAACCAGAATATTTCAATATTGATATGGTAAAATTAAAACTATTATGCCTATGAATATGACAAAAATAAATTTGTTGAAAAGGTTAATTTCTCAAAATTAAAAAATAGATCAAATTTGGGTGTGATTACTGATTCTGATTGAGCTAGTGATACTGATAGATATCGATCTGGTTAAAAGGTTTTGCTCAATAATATCCCAAAAACAAAATGTGGTTGCTTTAGCATCAACAAAAGCTGCTAATACAATAGTTTCAAGCTCTGGTAATTATGTTAAGAATTTATGGAAGATTTAAAATTCTAAATTAATTATTTCAAGCTTGGTAGTGAAAATATATCTGCTTTGTGTCTGTCTAATCATGAATAAAAGCACAATCTTTCTAAACCTATTGATATCAAGTTTCGCTATACCAGAACTGAAATAGAAGAAAAAAGAGTTTATCCTCATTATGTCAATACCAAAAACAATGTCAGTGATATGTTAATCAAAAACTTTGATTTTGTTTCTTTACAAGAGCTCTCTTATCTGTTTTGAGATAAATAGGTTTACTGATTATAATTAAAATAATTCTGCAAAAAACAAATAAGAAAACAACTTGGATTTATAGTGGCATGCAAGGAAGGAAATTTCATTAATATCGGACATAAGAAAAGAATTAAAGTAAGAAAATAGGAGAGGGAGATTCCAGAAAGGATACGACATGATCTTTGATTAGAATTTTTTGGAGCTTCAGACATAATTAAATTAGTGAGCAGGAAGTGGTAATTGATTTTCGGACATAAAATTGGTGAGCACTAAGTAATTGACTAGTAAGCGATATTAGTAGGCAAATAGTAAGCACAAATAATTTAAATACCCCACAAACCTATTTATCTCAAAACAGATAAGAGAGTTTAAAAAGAAACAGCATCAAAGTTTTTGGTTTTTGTAGTAGTTAGGTATAGATATGGTACATTAGGTGACAAAAACTTGTTGTGCCCAATCACTAAAGATAAGAAATGTTTCCAAGCTTGCCAAAATTTTTTCTTTCAATTGACGCATTGACTAATCTAGAAAACTCGAAAGTCTAGAAAAAATTTATCACAGTTCCCAGTACCTGCAGTTCACGGCCAGAAACCTTAATATCAAGTGGATTCAACCATCTCTTCCAATTTAATCACAAAAATGATGATTGCCCCAATGATGAGCTACGAAAAGTAAATTTGTGCATAAAATTAATCAAAACGATTTTTTTTTCGAGCAGTTAACCCATTTTCAAAGAAAAAGCGCTGCCAGATTTCGACTCTTTTTTTTTTCCTGCTTTGTAAACAAATATATATTGTGTCACTTTTCTCTATAGTGTCCCAGGTGAGAAAAAGTTACAACACTTTCTTGGATCTATCAAGAAATTATGTGAGAGGTACAAAAGGGAATGTTCCTACAGTATGAACTCAACACGGACTACTCTTTTACCCAACTTTTAAACAAAAAGTTGGAATGAGATTATTGACAGTGTCTTCAAGTACTATACGATTTTAGGTTCATTTTTTGCTAATTATAACACCTGCGGTTTGGGGCTCAGCAAAATTTCATTGTATTCTAGCGACTTTCATGTTCTCTATGATGCTTCAAATAACTCTTTGATTTGGTTTTGGGATATTTTTGTTTCCTAAAAAGACTTAAAGACTCCGCTATAAAAAGACTCTGATCTTGATTACGAAAAGAAACAATTAATGCTTCTATTTAGTAAAAAGTTTCATCTGATTGAGAATAATTTTTACCTTTTCTATCTTTTTTTTGGTAAAGGACATAATGATCAACTCTTGCAATTACCATGTTGATTGTTTTTTTCTTTTTTTACCTTAAAATGATGATCTCACATTCGATTATGACTGCTCTGTACCCCAAGTATGAATTTTATTTTTCAAATTGGCTAACTGTCAAAATAATCACATGCAAGACTTTTTGGTTGGTTCAACTTTTTCAGCAGGGAGTGAGTGACTTTATTGCAAGCTTGATTTTTTTTATTTTGCGGGACGGCCGTGCTGTGGATTTCAAAGAGCTAGTGCGACAGACCCATGGTCAGCTAGGCAAAACCGGCTCGCAAATCTGCGAAATCAAAATTAAATTAATCGAATATGAATAAATAGAATTTCCTAACTTGGAAGACAGACATAGACAATCTATCATAGAAGCTAACATTTTAATAATGTTAATCCATTTTCTAAAACTTGAGTAACAATCTTCCTTCTCTTTTATTGGGGTTCCTTCTCAAATTCACTACTAGTTCTTTTTTTATTATCAACCATTTTAAATGGTATTTCTTCAAATTTAGTTGGTGGAAATAAAGTTTTGAAAGTATTGACTCTTGATAATTTCAATCTGTTCATTATGTAAAAATCAACTAAGCACTTAATTCAATATGATTGGTAGTTCCTTAGTCGATTCAGTTGTTCAAAGTCAAAGAGCTTTCCGAGATTGCAGCAAAATATATGAATCGTCGACAATTCAACCTAAAATTTATGACAATATATTGAAAGTTTAAAATCAAAAACTACTTCAATAGAAATATTTTCAATGGTCATTAACCGCTTTATCTTGGATCATGAAAATTTATAAAAGTCATGAAGACTGAGTTTACATAATTGTATTACAAATTTAATTTCTTAAAGACATATAAAGACTATCTTATTGATGTATCAATAGCTAATAATTTCGAATAATAAATAAAGACAAA